>JBBPLM010000012.1:0-94567 GCA_038089795.1 Pulchroboletus neoregius | reverse complement strand
TCTTTGCGTAGCGCGTGTTCGAGTCGCGTTGTTGGGCAGACTCGTCCTGGTGGACGACGCCGGGCATGGAAACGGATCTAGGTAGACGGTTATGACTACACGAGGTAGAGAGGCCAATGCAAATCAATGGATACAAAGGCAAGAGGAAAGTAGCAAGCCGTCATCGGATGTAGAGATGTTGGTAGCGCCACAAAAATATATCCTTTTCGCGGAGTGCAGGGAACACTATGGACACAGTGAGTCATCAAAGGTGAATGCCAAATTCATGAGATGATGGGGGAGTTGTAAAAATGACATATGGATAATAATCACGAGGTCTCGAAAAAAAGGGATGAAAATAAACAGACTAATCCTTGGCGGCAAGCTCAAAGGTCACTCTCCCTTTTGCAGATTCGTCTTCATCCACGGCGGAGTCATCCACCTGACTGATCGGCGACGAGGTTTCATTTTGTAACATGCTGTTGCGTGGCGTGTTGGTGCCAGATCGAGGTTCGTCCGCAAACCGGATAGAGCGTGTGGGAGAGGCATCACGAGCGTGCTGAGCCAGTCTGAGCGATTCAAGCCGTCGATGTTGAACGGAGGGACGGGTCGAGAGGCCGCTGCTCCTGCGTTCAGGACGTGCGCTCCTGCCACGTTGGTTTACGTCCTCGGGAACATCCTGTGCTCGTTCACGCTCGTTCGCCACTGGGGGCAGTGTGGGCGTCGTGTCTAAGGATGGCTGGGGAGAAGAACGACCTTGCTCGTTCGCGGACGATCGCCGGCGACCTTTCTTGTTCAGCCCAGCGCTGACGGGCTTTACTACGGCCATGCCCTTGCTCAATCTGATGCGCTTCTTCCGCCCGGGCACCACGGAGGAATGAGCGATCGTACTGCCTGTGCTGTCTTCAGAAGCCCAACCTTCTTCATCGTTCAGCTTGCCCTCTATATGCGTCACCGTAGTGGCTTCTTCATTCGATACCTCAATGGTAACAGACTCCTTTTGCAGGTCAAATCCAGTAAGGGAGACATCGTGTTCGACGCCTTCCCTTGCCTGTTCCGCATTGTTCGTAGTGCCTTCAGAAGCGTGACGGAGATGGTGAATGTAAGAGCGGGCCGTCCGCAAAGGGTTTCCGATGGGAGAACCCTCGCGCGTATATGCGTGACGAATGATTTCGACGTTAACCTTGCATTAAACCATCAGCATGCACATCATTCGAAACACAGCCCACACTCACCTCTTCTCCAGGTCCTGCCCGTTGTTCGACGATCATATCTGAACCCTCTTTCCATTCCATCAAGGTATCAGTTCCGTCAGGGGGCGTTTCCTCCTTCGCTGTATCATCACCCTTCAACATATCCTCCTTGCCATCAGTGCTCGTGCGTCTGCTCTCCATGATCGTTTTTTCTTCCTCTGTGAGTCCAGCGCGACCATTCTCCATGGCGTTTACGTCGTGATCTCGATTGATGACGACATCCTCACCACGCATAATGTGTCGCGTGTGAGTGGTCCAATCAGGGCCAGATGCGTGACGAGACCACGTGCGAGAAGAAACGGAATGAACACGACGTCCGAGGGAGAAGAATGGGATGGATAATCCATGTATCGCAACGCTGCAGAGCACGATGAAGGCAACGATGGGCTGCATCGTAGATGCGAGGAACTCCGTTTGGTCGGCGGGAGGGTTAGAGGGCTTGGGGAGGTACCCAACTGCGAAAGTGGAAATGTACACGGCCCCTGAATGCGACTCAGTATGGGCTAGAGACAATTATGATGGCTGTTCAACTCACCAATACCCACCGGTCCGAAGTGACCGCTAAAAAGGGCTTCTCGGAAAGTCTTCACGTCGGGTATGAATTTGTACAATGCTATCATGACAGGAAGTCGCTTGAGCATCAAGATAAGGAAGGCGGTGGGGATAAGGCGGCCGACGCTCAGTGTCAAAGTCTCGTTGGTGAAACTATCAAAAGGCATCCATGCACCTACGTACACGAACGAAGCAACGTTGAACAGCAAATCTATTACTGAACTGAACACTGCTTCCTCTGTTTGTCGGTTGAAGAAACCGTCCCATGCAAAGGCTGTCCCGCAGCAAAAGGCAGCGAGGAGGTCGTCGGAGCCGAGTATTGTCATGATGCCGATTGTAAGAAACGCGAGCGAGACATACTGCGCAACATACGACTGACGATCAATCAAGTCATTACGTTGACAAAACTTCATGAGGTATCGAAATCCGAAGCCGATGGTCGATCCAATGACCACACTGAGGGCAATCTCGACTACATGGTTTCATGAGCATACACCCGGAGATGAAGAAGAGGACTGACAAAGCCAGAGGAACAAGACCCAATCTGTCACCGCACGGCCGGGGGTAGAATCCAAGATGAAGTAAAGGGCAAGGAAGAGGAAGGGATAAGCGGCTCCATCATTACATCCGCTCTCCGCGGACAATAGATGGCGGATGTGCGCGGGCACGTGCTTGTCTGCGTACTTTCCTCCAACGACAGCCGCAGCAAGGATTGGATCCGTAGGAGTTAGACATGCACCAACGGCAAGACTAGAAAGGAAGTCGAGTCCCGGAATGAAGGCGTAAATTAAGCTTGCGGATACAAACCACCCCTATCATGGTGTTTTGAAAGGTCAAATGAAGGCCGAGATGAATACGACCCACCCAAACCATCACAGGACCGAGTAGGAAGAACAGACTCTTCCAATGCCGGGCAACATAGGCTTTTGGAAGCTCGACGCCGATAGCAAATACACCGATAGCAAGAACGACGCGGGTAAACTCGAGAGTGATGGTATTCGATATTTCCTCGTTGCCATTAGCCCAACTGCGGGGATCGAATATTCCAGCACCATAGGGTCCTGGGTCGAACGATAACCGGTCAGAGCAACATCAAGTGTTTCGGGGCGAACATACTTGCCTATAATGACACCAAAGAGAAAAGCCCAACAGGCTTCCCCTATATACAGCTAGAGTGGTGATGAGGATCATAGTGGAGGTGGTTTGACCAAGACTGACCCTTTCACGGATAAAGAGTGAAAACATGCCAAACTAGGTGCAAAGAGCGGGATTATTTCGGGGCGAGCTAAAAGGAGACATATTGATGAACTGACCACTACAATAAAACCACCCAAACATGCATACGCGATGTGGGGAATTGTTGGACTAAGCTAATCGAGGATGAGCGAGGAGGTGACGGGAGAAGCACGTCAAGGCTCACCGGGTGAAACAACATGACATGGACTCGGTGGGTGGGATTGACGTGCAAAAAGTTTGAGTCGTGGCCGTCGTGGATGAATTGCTGGGACGTTGACCGAGGTGGTAGTAGCGGTCAAAGAAAGGGAAGTTTGGTGGGATCGGAGAAAGCAATACTTTTCGGCAGGGGCTTGATAATTACGTCAGCACACGGGAGGATTGAGTGGAGTCGAGCCAGTTTTGAACGAGCTGAATTTTATAGGAAACGGGAACGCGATCCCCCGTGCGGATTCATACTCAGGACCGTTGATACACGTTCTATCCTCGCCTTTCTGCGGAGTTACTGGCAGAACGGCATTCTCGCTGCGGTGCTTACTGTCGTGGTACTCCGAAAGGCTAAACGATACCCATACGCCCGCAAATGCTCGCAAGGGTCGTTATGGACGTTCAAGTTATCCCCTAATGTATACCGACGATATCCGATAAGCATCTCAGGCATCCCTCGAAAGCCTATCATGGCCCGAGTTCCATCCCCACCGGGTACGGAACGTGCAACATTCGCGTCACATTATACGATTTTTACGTCCCAAAGTTTGTCGGGTTCGCTTTGGTGCCTTGTCGTCACCGTCGGGCAATCACTCAAGCCTTCCTGGGCCTGCTTGGCATGATAAACTCCAGGTCCCACACCTGAAGCGAACAAGCGCCCGCCTTTGGCCCGACCATCCCCACGCATTTCTTTTTTGGGATTTCTAATCTTGTAGCCTACATCCTCGGGGCGGCGAACATCGGGACCAAAACTGACACGTCGTAAACGGATCTTTGCGAGAGCTGAGTGTCAGGATCTCAGTGGTTGATCCCGATATCTTGCAAGGCCTTTCAAGTCTCCGTCGATCATGATCCGCTATCATTACGGCTCGAGTTCGCTAAATTTGTGCCAGAGTGGCGCTTTTTTTCTCTTTTGCATCAACCCCCTCGGAAGGTCCATGCATGTGCAATGCGTGCCAACTTCAAGTCGGATCTCGTTGGGTTGTCTAGGGTTTTACAACATGTGGTCCACTGAGGTCTGCATGTTTGACTGCCAAACGAAGACCCCTACCCATTGGCATACGGAAATTGTGTTCTACAGGTATGTGTGTTCCGGATGTGCCTAGATTGTCCAGGTAAGTACTAGGTCTGGCTTGGCGGACCAAGATGTGGCGGCCTCTAACATAAACCTCTCTCATCGACAGGATTCCACACAATCAATGGTGCAACCCGTCTAATTCCGCCTCGGGCGACTGCAATGTTCCTTTGCTTCCTCGATCAATCACCTCGTACATCTCTCGACGAGACTATCGAGATCGTGTTCAAGGGCATATGTGCACTTCTCCACCTCGATGTCTACGCATTGTGTATGGTCCAGGTTGATCTGGACATCATTCATCATACAACACGCACTTCATTCCTAATCGTCGACCATCCATTTCCTTGCATGGTATCCTTGCTTCCGATGAGGATGTCCAATAGAACATTTCATTACGCATATAAGCACATGGATAGATTATACAAGACTTCCATTTCAACAAATTCTGTACGATTTCATTTCAAGATCAATATTCCGGGCGATGCCATAGGCTCGTTTTAGGAACATGTGCACAAGGCATGGTAATGGATTTCAAAGTGGTTGTTTCGCAAGCCATTTTTGTACGAGCGCCAGTGCTTCCTTGGGCTTATCAAACGGAACCTGACCCCTCGTTAGTACCATGTCACGGCTAGAAACGATGGACCCACCATATGTCCAGCTTCTGCGACGGTAGCATAGGTCAGTCCGTTTGCACTCCTCGTCTTACCAACGGCATGTCCATCAATCTCCCAATCTCTCAACGGCTGGCTCACAAATGCCTCTTGTCCACTCCAGGGCATCTTGAGCGTCCAACGCTCGTTGCCGATCCAGTTACAGATCCAGTCATACGTTCCAGCGTAGATTAGCACGCGTATATTACGCTCGAGGAGCTGACCGACATGGGTATACGTTTCGTGGTATTCGTCCAACGTCTTGGAAAACGCATTTCCAACGTCATCGCTGCAAGCCTGGAAATCCGCGGGGACGGCCGGGCTCACACCGAGCAGCTCGCGGACGGTTGTGTTGGAAAGGTAGTCGACCATGTATCTAAAACGCGGTCATCACAATTTCGTGGAAAATCAGCGCGACTCCTTACTGCATAACAGGATAGCAGTGGACGGAGGGGTCACCCTCGCACTTCTTAGTAATGTCGTATGGGTTCAGTCCTGGTAATAAACGATCAGTAGTCTGTCAGCACAGCACATCATTGAGCTTGGTGTACCAGAATCTTCAAACGGTTCAGTAATCTTGGTGTTACAGAAATCGCCTGCTGCACCACAACTCAAGGCATCGAATTGGTTAATACACGACTCAAGAGCCCACTTCTGGCATAGAGGCAGCTACACCCAGAATCAGTCAGTGGAACTCTACAAGGACGGTGGCTCTCACAGCTTTCTTCATGTCTATGCAAGTACTTTTTGATGCTTAAACGGATGACCAATACAGGCACGGGAGCAGCTTACCTGATGCTTGAAACCGGGGGCGATATGGAAGCAGTCGTACACTGGACGTCGATGTATGACGCAACCATGCCGAAGAAATCAACTAGACCGTTTCCTAACCATGAGCGTTAGTCAATCCCGCTGGGGGTGGGATCTCGACACACATACCAATTAAGACGGATTGGAGATTAATCTCTGTCTGTCCTGCCGCGGCCAGGGCAGCATTCTGGTCGTAAACCTTGGCTGCGAAGACAGGGAGATAACGACCCTGGCAAGGCACATTACGTCGTTCTCCCAGAAAACTGAGACCATGTAACCAGGGCTTACAGCGTATGATTCACCCGCCATATGCAAACCACGGCCCTTGAACTGGCTAAAGTTCTCAAAGAAGATGGCTATGAAAGCGGCAATATCGGTCGCAGCCTCTCCGGTCGTGCTCTGTCAAGTGGTTGGGATATGCAGGGCATTCATTTCGCAAGCATGCCACATACCACCGTTTCACCGTAATCGGCATACGAATAGCCAACACCGATAGGCTGGTCGACATAGAATACGCTTGCGTTGGTAGTCCACGAATACGGGTTGTAGACCGGGTCGCCCGGTTGAAGAATTTTACATGGACCATTTTCCATGAAGAGACCCATACTAGAAGCGCATCCGGGACCTATGCCCGAACTGTTATACACAATGACCTCCCGTGTGCTGACAACGACCGAAACTTACCACCATTGATCCAGAAAATGACGTCGTCCGTGTCAGGATCGTTGCGGCTCTCAAAGAAAAAGTAGAAGAGGTGTCTCGCTTGGATGTCAATGTAACCCGTGTAAGCTCTAGACAACACGTGAGGATGGAAAACGACATGCAAAGAGGTGGACTCACTTTGCATCTGGTTCGCATTCAAAAACTGTCCTCTTCATCCTGACGCTGTATTCCGGGAAGGATGGGTGGCCAAGGGTGGTGAAGCCGTCGAATGAGAGAACACTCAGGTCCTCAATTGGTGTGAATAACCCATCGTCGTATGGCGCAGCATACGCAGATTGGGCATAGGAACCTGCAGCAGGCCATTTCGAGCCTAGAACCGTCTGAGACGAGGCGTGACTAAGAATGGCCAGCGATAGCAGGCCAAGTGAGCCAGTGAGAAGCATTTTGGAGAGAGAAGATGGAGAGAACACGGCGCCCGCTCGCCCCTTCTTATGAACTTTTGACCACACGGGAATGGTTAGTCCCAATGGTCAGTTATTTACGTTGGAATCTCGGGGTACCGAACGTGGCGCACATGTCAACATGTCACCCTTCAAGTTGGCTTCTCTTCCCAACCGTTGCCGTTCTAGTCAGCGTTCTACGTCCACTGCACCGGGTCCATATTGTTATGCAGTAACCGGGTATCCGGATTGCCTTCAGCTTGAAGATGTTTCTGTAACAGAACAGCTAGTAGCACAGCCCAGATCGTGATCGCGCATTGACAAGTCATGGTCCTTTTGAAACAGGTACGCGTGTCAGCCAGACAACTCTGCTAAGTAGCTAGACAGAACTAGCTATCTACTACGCAGAATCAACTGCCATTCAATTGTAACCGAGACACAACTCTGTCCGGGTAAAAACTGGGTCCCGAGTTTGATCCGCAAACTTGGATCTGATGCGGCCTTGCAGTTTGGGCCGATCTCGGAGCGCTAATGTACTAGTGTTGTTGCAGGAACAATAGGATCTCCACCGCGGAGCTGAGAAGGAGTTGAAATCGAAGGCCATAAATTACGGAGGACGTGACTCAGTGGCCCCGCATTCTCTGGCCCATCTGGCATCAGCCTGACGTCACATACACTAGTGAAACAATACACGATGCAGCGATTTCTGATCAGAATTACGCTAGTGGTAGGTTTCATTGTCGAGCCCGTGTGATCTTCAGACCGTTATTGTTCAGGCGTTAAATTATTCATTCCGCGTATAACCCATGGATATATAACGCACGCTTCCACTTCAACAGATTCTGCAGGTCGAGGTCTACTTGGTTGTGGTTACATACTTGAATGTACCACGAGGCCATGACATGCGATGCAAGGGCTCAAAGCTCCTGCTCTGCGAGCCACCTCTGTACAAGCGCCAGCGCCTCCTTGGGCTTATCATACGGAACCTGACTTCGCGTCAGCACCACGTCCCAATAGGCAACTATGCACCTACCATATGTCCAGCTCCATCGACGGTAGCAAACGTCAAACCATGCGCACTCCTCGTCTTACCGACGGCCGTTCCATCGATCTCCCATTCTCTCAATGGCTGACTTGTAAACGCCTCTTGTCCAGTCCAGGGCATGTTGAGCGTCCAACGCTCGTTACCGATCCAGTTACAGATCCAGTCGTATGTTCCGACGTAGATCAGTGCGCGGACCCCACGCTCGAGGAGTTCAGAAATGTGGGTATATGTCGGGTGGTATTCGTCCTGAGCGTTGTTAAATGCATTCCCAACAGAATCGCTGCAGGAGCTGAAGTTGGAAGTAATAGATGGGTCCACACCCAGCAGCGTGCGAGTGGTAGGAAGGTCAAGGTAGTTTCGTATGTTTCTGCAACCTGGTCAATGACAACGCGTCAGGCAGGGAACATAACACCCTACTTTGTAACTGGGTAACAAAGACTGTCGGGGTCACCCTCGCATTTCTTGCTGATGTCATATGGATTCAACCCTGTAATCATCAATCAGGGATAATCATCGAGTTCCAGATTGCGGTGCGTATACCAGTAGCAAAAAACGGATCGGATAGTTCGCTGTCACAGAAATCGCGTGCCGCACCACAACTCAACGCATCGTATTGGTTGATACACGATTCGAGAGTCCATTTCTGGCACCGAGGTAGCTATACCCAACATCAATGACCGAAATCTCTACAAGCTCAAGGACACTCACAGCTTGCTTCATCCGCACGCACGAACTGCACAATTCTTGAGCGCAGGTCTTGCCTAAGATTTTACTCAACTCACCTAATGCTCGCAATCGGGAACACAGAGGCAGCCGTGCACTGGATGTCAACGTACGACGGGGTCATAGTGAAATAATCGGTCATTCCGTTGCCTAACCACAAGCGTTGGTCAGTGGCACTTGGAGCGGAACGTCGACATACCGATCATGACGGACTGCAAATTAATGGGGGTCAATCCAGCCGCAGCCAGCTTGGCGTTCTGATCGTACACTTCGGTTGCAAAGACAGGGATATAACGACCCTGGCAAGACATTTCGTTTGGTTCTCTTGAAAACGAAGTTTGTGTGGACATACACCGTATGATTCACCCGCCATATGGAAGGCCCGGCCCTTGAACTGGCTAAAGTTCTCAAAGAATATAGATACGAAAGCAGCGATGTCTTTGGCAGCTTCTTCAGTCGTGCTCTATCGGGCAGTTAGGCATGGAGGGCATCCCACGGAACCAAACATACGACATACCACGCTTTCGCCGTAATCGGCGTACGAAAAGCCAACACCGATGGGCTGATCAACGAAGAACACGTTCGCATTGGTGTTCCACGATTCGGGGTGATAGGTCGTGCCGTTTCCGGAAAGAGCTCTGCATGGACCGAGTTCCATAAAGAGACCCATACTAGAAGAGCAACCTGGGCCTATCCAACTTGTTACGTGACGTCGTGCTGTGCATCGAGGAGCGGAACGTACCACCGTTGGTCCAGAAAATGACGTCGTCCGTCGCAGGATCATTGCGACTCTCGAAGAAGTAGAAGAAGATGTGTCGAGCTTCGATGTCAATGTAACCTGTGTAAGCACTAGTAGAGTGCACGTGAGCTTCCCGATCATTGACTGACGGTATGTAGATACCAACGGACTTTACAGTTTCATCACAAAAGTCCGATTTCTTTATCCTGACGCTGTGGTTTGGGAAGTACGGGTGACCCAGGGCGGTGAAGCTGTCGACCGAGAGAGCGCTCAGGTGTTCAACTGGTGTGAACAACACATCATCATACGACACGGCATAGTGGGCATTGGCCTTTGTAGTAAACTGCTTCAAGCCCAAAACCGATTGCGACGTCGCATGGCTGAGAGCGACCAGCGACAGCAAACTGAGCCCGCTGAGAAGCATAGTCACGAAAAGTGGAGGGAACAGGGTCGTGCGCACGACTGCTCCCGCTATTTATTCTCGTCAAGTGTGGTTCTATCGCTGGCATCTTCCTCCCATACAAAGATACCCAACTGGTTCAATTCACATGGGATCCTCATTTATTTTGAGAGTTCATCGATTTATCGATTATCTCCAGACCAACTCCGAAAACAAGTGAGCAAAGCCGCAAAACTACTTCTTTGTATTCTTCTTTGCAATGCTTTTCTCGCTCCGAACCCTCCCCTTGCTTGCCTTCTTCGGGGGTGCGCCACCAAGGTTTTTGGCGGCGCCGGTCTTGCGCATCCTCTCCCGTTGTTTGCTTTGCAGGGATACGCCTTGCTTGGCTAGTTCAATCCTGGCCTTCTTCTTGGCCATTCTCCGAGCTACACGATCGGCATCTGCAGCCTTGACACACTTGCGCTCTTCCTTGGTCAGCTTGACCAGTTTCTCACCGAGAGATGGGTCGCCCTTTGGGACAGGTGGTACGGGAGCGCGAGTAGATGTCTGTGCAGGTTTGGAGGGGGAAACATTCTTCCCAGAAGAGGTATTCGGAATTGATTTACATCGTTGGACACGTAGTTTTCGTTTGGCAAATTTGAGTTTTCCCGGTTCGAGTGCGAGAATTTCATCGACACAAGTCCGATCCTGAAGGACTCTTTTTCAATATTCCGTTTCCATTCCAATCCAATCGAAAAGTGCACGAACCAAGAATTGCACGTAGGCAAAGCCTTTTCCGAGTTGAGTGTCCTTGTCGCGAACCATGCGTACACGAGTCACCCAACACGGTGGCTTCTCGCCATCTTGCAATCCCTCCGCATCTGGAGGGCCTCGTTCTGCGCTCACGATCCCTTCGAAATATACCCGTAGATCCTCCTCCTTGCTTGCAAAATCGAGGTTTCCGACAAAAATGCTGAGCTTAGGATCTCCGATGACCGAACTGGGTAGTGTACTAGATGGACTTTCAAGTGTTGACCGCTTCACGACAGTGTCGACTCGAAGCATCCGATCTAGAAAGGTAGTGCCGTTACACTTTTCGACGGCCAGGCGTGCGGCTTCGAAAGGATCCATGACAGGAGGTAGAGGAGGCAAATTAGCCGGTCTCGAGTGAGGTAGTGGGTAAGCAAAGACAATATAGGCGTGTACAGAATCCGCGTCTGAGTGGATATCTCTGTTGATGAATGCGATTTTCTTCTTTTGACTGGGGGTGAGAAATTTCTTCTCATCTGCCTTGGACTCGCCAGTAGAGTTGGCATCACGCCACGAGGAAGCGCGGTCTCGCTCATGCTGCCGGGGTTGCTTTTTCACTTCATCGCCCGCTTCAGGGAGTTTCGACGTAGGCGTTCGGAATGCGACTGAACGGAAACGGGTGGATTCGATCTTCGCTGTTGCGACAAAAGCGAGTATATGTCGATGTAATTGTTTTTGAAGGGGCTGTGGGTTGTCGTCAATGAAAATGCCAGTAAAACTTCCTCTTACTTACACGCTGTACTGCTACATCGGGAGCTAGATTGCCAACGAATATCGTGCGTGCATCTCGTCTTTCTTTTGTTTCGTCTGACGGTGCATAGTTTACCTTTTTGCTCGCCGGCTTTCCCGGTTTGTCCTTTTGAAGGGTTTCGTGGATCAATGTAGGTGGCTGGTCTCCGTCTCCGTCTCCGTCCAAGCTTCCCGAGCCAGACTCATCCATGGCAACACGGTTTGAACTTTCTGGCTTTTCTGCATCAAACATCTCAGGCTCTGAGACAATCCTGACGCGCTTTTTCCCATTTTTCTTTTCCTCCCGGGGTAAGGAAATGGATGGCGAGACTGTATCGGGGGGTGAAAGTTTGGAACGTTTTCTCTCCGGTTCGTCAGCATGTACATCGGATCTGTGTTTCTTCTTCTTCTTCTTCTCTGCAGTAGGGTGGTCGTTCGAGGTGGATTCTGGACGGTCCTCCGCCGTCTAACGTGAAGTAGTCAGGAGATCATAACATAGATGTTGAACGCGACATACCTGAGAATGAAAAATGGAGTCGAGTTCGGTATCTATGGCCTTCTTAGGCTTGCTGGAGGGCTTTGTACCCAAGAGAATGTTTGCGAGACTCATGAGATATCGGATTACTAAGCACTACAACAGACACTGATTCATATATTGGTGGACATTTCTATCGCGGTGCTCTCCCTCTTGATATCACAAACGTTATCACCCGAGGGATAGAACAATTCATACACTAGACCATCGGCCATTCCTCGAAGACTCCTTGCCCAAATCTGAAAAAGCTAATATTCCCGGCATCAACGGCGGCTATCACGACGGTCTTCTTACCCGTTTTGAGAGCAAGGAAGGGGTTTGGTTTTGGCGGGGTGAATGTCGCTTTAGTCTCCTGAGGTGGGGTGACTGTACGGAAGGAGGGAAGAAAAGAGAGCAAACGCAGGAAAAACGCCCATAGAGAAGAGGACCAACTCGGTGTCGGTTGTGGTGGGGTTATTTTGGCTGATGGTCCTTCCTGAGGTACTGTATTCGGAGTGGTCGGTTGAAGATCCCCTGGCTGCTTGGCGGAAGCTAGGATGTTACGTTTACGTGGTGGTGGAAGTGGCATTTCCGGCAGTACGCCAAAGAGTGCAGTTAGTTCTTGCAAAGAGGGCATGGCTGTTGTTCGCGCACTGTACACCCAATGGTCAGTATGATAGTGTACATCATGATGCCCAAATCGACTTACTCGACGACTACGATATGAAAATCAGGTGCAGGGGGAGCTGTCTTGCGGAACGGTGTGGAAGGCTTGTATACGTGGAAAAATATCTTGTATGGTGATGGTGCGGATGATTTTGAGGAAATCACGGATTTTACTGGTGGACGATGCAGAGGAATGGTGTGACCGCATGGTATGAACCGTAGTGCCCTGAATATACCCTCTAAGTGAAGAAGAAAGGTTGAATAGATAGGATAATATAACTGAATGACGTACGAGTCGTTCTCTGTTGATGAAGTTGAAGTCGCTTCCACCAGTCGATTCTGTGGAACAATCGGACGATACCCATAACGTTTGATACAAGGCGCGAGAAGAGACCAGTAAACCTTCGTGTTAGGGTCTGTGGTTGGGTAGGGGGAAGTGAAGCAGGTGGTGCAACTGGGTACTCGGGTGTTGGTGGTTCAGCGCGTATCAAAATAAATCCAAGACGCTTCAAATACGCGTACACCTAAAAACAGTTACAAGTAGCAGATGAGCAGGTATTGGCACAAAGGATCGCAGAGTCAAGTCACCTGATAACGTTCCAGGGTAATTTCTTCACGACCAATCATTTCGGCGAAAGCTTGCTGAACCGACATCGGCGCTCCTGGACTTTGTGTTTCATGATTCGAAGGGCCCACGAGCGGTACTCCGCTAGAAACTGATTTATAACAAAACAGTGCACCACGTTCGATAAGATACAAAGCTTCTTCGGGAAGAAGTTCAAGTCGTTTTGGTAGTTTAGATGATAGACCGTTATCTGCGTTTCCGTATGGCGCCGTCCGAGAAATAGAGTAACCCATTGTCGAGAAGTGGATACTACGCGCTGTTGTCACATGCACACGATCAATTGAAGGATACCAGATGCCATAGCTTATGGTTTTGCTGTCATAGCACATCAGAACGGACTGCTTGATGACCTGAACAGAACCAACCTAGAAATAGTTCTATTGGTGCGAAGAGCCTCGAACATCGCATCTCGTGAGCGGTCGAGAACATGGAGCTGCAAGCCTGATCCCCCTCCCGGGGCAGGCTCGAAGTCCTTTTCACCACGTTTTGGGATAATAGGCCGCGCAGCAGGTCCAAGTTTTCTGCATGAACGTCCATCATTTATGCATGACTCGTGTACGGGTGAATACTCACGGAAGCTTCGTCCAATCTAGTGCGGCATCTTCATCTCCAGATGAATGATCGTCTCCTTCTTGTTGGATATTATCTGCTCGTGGATGTGGGATCTCGAGTGTATCGTCCATAACTTCTCCAAGTCATAAAGATTGCATTCAAAGGTAGAGTTCCGAAAATGGACATGGACAAACTGGACTCTAAAGAAGTCTCGTCTAACTTTTCATCCGCTTGTGTCAGTCTTCCGTTCCGTCCACCGAGTCGGACGAAATGGAATCCCAACGCAAGCCGACATTCACTCAGTCCCTCATCGTGCGCTACCCAGTTCCTTTTTTTTCGAAACACCCGCATGAACATTCCCAACACTCCTGATCCTGCTTAGGCAGGAGGTGCGGCAGGTACAGCTGTGGATTTGCTTTTCTTTCCCATAGACACCGTCAAGACGCGGCTACAGTCTGCTCAAGGATTCGTGAAAGCCGGTGGCTTCAGAGGGATCTACAATGGCATCGGAAGTGTTGTTGTGGGCAGCGCACCAGGAGGTGCGTACTGCGTGCTTGTCGACCGACTATTTATGACAGGAAAACAGCGGCAATATTCTTCTCGACATATGAAATGTCAAAGCAGTCTTTACCTTTGCATGGGCAACTAGCCCCACTCAACCACATGATTTCCGCATCGATTGGTGAAATTGTATTTGACCTGTATCATTGCCATGTCTTGAATCTCTGAGGTCACGCTTTTAGGCAGCCTGCTTGATCCGTGTTCCAACTGAAGTGATAAAAACGCGCACTCAGACATCATCTTATGGTTCCACTGCTACGTCCCTCGCAGCTGCAAAGATACTTTTGAAGCACGACGGTCTAAGCGGGTTCTACCGTGGGTTTGGGATAACAATTATGCGTGAAGTAGGCAATACTGGCTAACCACAGGTTTTTCTGGCTCATCCCTCATCCTCTCCGCAGATCCCATTTACTTCACTTCAATTTCCCTTGTATGAGTATTTGAAGTACCGACTCTCCTTGGCTATGGGCTCGCGCCCACTTCATGCAGCGGAGGCCGCAATATGTGGGAGTATCGCGGGTGGTACTGCAGCTGCACTGACGACACCCCTTGATGTTCTCAAGACGCGAGTGATGCTGGACATGCGGGTATGTGCGTCATCATTCGCTTGTTCTCTTTTCTGACAGGTTGGTGACGGACTGTCAAGGATACTACCTCGGAAATGCCCTCGATCCTGAGCCGCTTTAGGCAAATTTATACTGTCGAGGGACCGAAGGCACTGTTTGCGGGTGTCGTACCACGGACACTTTGGATATCTGCCGGTGGTGCCGTGTTCCTAGGTGCTTATGAGTGGGTTATTGGTGGTCTGGTTGATAGATGATCTATGCGGTATGGCTCTCGTCCTCGTGCACGCCAGTGAGGATGTCGCGAGCAACGCCATGGGATTTATTTAGACTAGAAATTGTGATTGACCACGAGTTTTGCTATAAGCCAGGTATGCTGGTTTCGTGTACCCCGCCTGGCCAGGTCGATGTATGCCACCTTGTCGCCGCATCACCCACTTCCGAGTTTCCCCAGAAATCAGGAGAACCCCGGTTCAAACCAGCGTTCAAGACCATCGCTAAATTATGCATTATAAAACTGCCGACAAACTAGAGAAACTTTTGGTGTTATACACTGCCCCTCGGATGCATGTATCCACGATGTCGCCGCTGCTACAAAATCGGTACTGACTCCGTCGCAGTATGATCTCACTTGTCGACAGACTCATCCGATTAGACGACGACTCCATTTGAGAGCCCTGATTGGAGGACGGCTAGCAGAAAAGGAAATCAAGGATGTTTTTGTTTCGTCAGCCGTCCTCCGACCAGAAAGTTTAGAACTCAAATGCCCCGCGTTACTAGGTGCTTTTAGGATCAGCGATCAGGGCAATCCTTGGAGCCCAAGCAAATCATTATGTACCTAGGCACGCCCGTATGACTTCAGCTGAGGGGCATACCGGATTCAATATTCAATATTCAGGGTCAAATCACCGTTAATAACTGGTTTGGCTCCATGTCAACCAAAAAAAAATACTCAATCCCATGCAGGATATCGATTTCATTTCACGGGTTTAAGTTTTTCCAAATTTTGGACACCCCGTCACATTCTGATGGTAGCCGATGGTAGCAGGTGGTACCCGGTGGTAACCGATGCTAGAGACCGCCCAATCCACAGATTTAAATTTTCGGATATCACGGTGCGGGTTGGAACGTTGGCGAATCACCAAGCTACGACGCTATATAAACGATCATGGCCGTGAAACTCCCAGATTCACCCACGGCGTTGAATTTTTCTGGACTAACAGGTCCCCGTCTCCTGCAGGGATGGTGAACGCCTTCCTGCAGAATTTTGATTTCTTTTACCATCTTCATACCCTTTTCCTCTTTACCAAGGCGGATATTATCACGGCACTTGTCCCGCAGGTGTGTTATGAGTCGTCCATTGTAACACTTTTTAACTCTACCTCAAAGTCACTCTTTGCGCTCGCAGTTGCCCCCGTGTGTCATCCTTCACACGTCCTCCACGTAGTTGCGTGGATTTGGCTTCACTTGCTGAATTGTAATGTCGCGAACCAAGTCAAAGCATCTGACGAGGACAAGGTCAACAAACCCTTTCGCCCACTTCCCTCCGGGAGAATTGCCGAATCTCATGCCAGGTTGCTTCGCTGGATGCTTGTTCCTGTGTGCCTGGCAGTCTCAGCGGCGTATACTACAAAGCTGTTCTTCACCAGCTTAATACTCCAGGTCATCAGCGTGTTGTACAACGAACTTAACGGTGATGAATCCTTTGTCTTGAAGAATTCGCTCACTGCGGCCATGTACGGCTGCGCAGGTTTCGGCGGGGCGTTGTTGGCAGGTATGTCGGATGTTTTACTCATATGTTGCGGTTTTATCTAAGTCCATATGGACCGCTAGGGTGTGACAGGTCCCACGTCCCAGAGGTAGCCCAACTTGCCGCGCAGTTAAGCACAGCCGTCTTTGCTTCGACACTGCATGCCCAAGACTTTAGGGACGTCTCCGGGGATCGCCTAATGGGCAGACGCACCCTCCCCATGATAGTCCCCATTGGTTCTAGGCTATCCATCGCGTTGGGTATTCCGTTATGGTCTATTTTCCTCAGCCGCGTGTGGCATCTTGATCTGCTCAGTGCTACGGCGTTTGTCTTATACTCTGGCTACACGGGGGTTCGCTTCTTGCGCTACCGGTCAATTGACCATGACAGACGATCCTGCCATTTTTATAGTGTGAGTGTATACAGCCCATCTCCTGAGCGTCTTGCATTGAGGCCTTTGCCAAAAGCTTTGGTTTAGCATAAATCACATACTTCCCGCTTACTGGCATATCTATATGGCGACCAACAGCCTCTGGCTCCTCATACCGTCGCCATGGCCTCGTCTTTGGGTGACTTCCTGTGGGCCTTTAATCCAAGGAATAGGCCTAAGTACCTTATTTTCATTTTCTTCTTTAAATGGGGGTTGCCAGTGTGCCCCGAACTAAAATTATTACGGTAGAAGGGTGATTAATCTTGCCTCATCACTGACATGTTTGCATCTAAATATTTAGTATTTAACCTGACCTTTATTATTTAGCATCAGGCTACACACGAGTTTATATCACATCACGAACCCCTCATGCATACCCTCGTGCATAAACTAAGTTATAAAATGCAATTTGGATCACTGGTCTGACCAATAGATGCAACTTGATATGTCATGATCAGTTTCTCAAGAGTCGAGATCGAATTGATCTATCGATAAGTGTACGGCAAATCATATATGCACAGGTCAAAGTCAACTATGAACACTCTGCACGATGCCTGTTGCCCATGCGCGATCACCACGGCCAACTATTTTCTCTGTGAAAAACTCTCCAAGTATAGCATTCAGCTGTGTAATTAACTTGACATCTTCTTCTCGGCTACGGTCAACGGACTCTGGCATATCGGAAGTGGAAACGAGGGTTTGGAGAGCGATCTGATCGGAAGAAAAATCGGTACAGAGGGCCGGAAAATTTAGGATTAAACGTACCATGACCGCATCCACAACGCCATCGACCCCGTCACCACCCGAAGCCGCACACTCCGCGCCTACAACGCGGGCACCACCGCCTTCAAGGACACCTTTCCGAACTGCTTCTTTTCCAATGCCGACGAGACCACGAATTGCGCCTTCCCGAGTGCCGAGTGGTTTTGGCGTGCCTCTCGGTTCTGCACCTGACGGTCCTTGCGCGATAGCGAGTGATTCGAAACCGTTTATGATTACTGAACTAGATGCAGGTGGGGGGGCTGAACCACCCCCACCCAAAAGCGCAACCAGGAGGGTCTTCATGATGCGTGGCGAAAGCGAGGGGTATGTGGTTGAATGTTGGGTTAATAATCGGCCAAGTGTTTGAGAAGCTGCTGTGCGAAGGTGAGTCGCATGCGTTCGCGGTAGGTTGGAATGTAGGAGTATAGACAAAATGGCAGGCAGGATTTGGTGTAACTAGGGGGTACCGGTCAGCATACAGGCTATCGTGAACATTGACGCAGAGAAAGTAGATGTATACGCACATACGGTTCGATGAATAAGGTTGTGTTCTCAAGGATTGCACCTACGACGTCGAGCAATACTTCGAGCGTCTTTCCTTCTGGTTCACCCTCTGTTCCTTCCTTGAGCGCGTTAACAACACCTTCTCCAACCCATCGTACCAAATACGGCAAGAGTGCTTGCAGACCTGCGTCTGCACGAAGACTCGCAAGAGCGGCTGTACGTTTGGCTGTATCTGATGCAGATGATGAAGGGGGAAGTAGTGAAGTAGTGAGTCGGGTGTAATACAGCTGAAGTTCTTTTGAAAGAACTTGTTTAACAAGCTGGTTTTGTTGATTTTGTTGAGTCGTCTGAGTTAGTTGTCTTCCTTGTGTAGACACAGCGGCACCAGGCTGTGGTGGTTTGCCATCGGCGCCTGCAGGGGTAGGCTCTTCTCTTGGAACAGCCGGTGGATTCTCTGGTACAAGAGGTTGTACACCTTCCACAGCAAGCCAGTGTGCGGTCCAGTTGACGCCTCGCGGAACGGTGATCTTTTCCTCCCTCATTAATCTATCAAAGTCAACCTCTTCATCCTCTACGAAATACACCGCACCAGCGGAGGCTAGATGCGGGAGCGGGAGCGCGCGTCGAAATGTGGAAGGAGCATGCGGAGTGTGGCCATATAGAGGTTCGATGTTCAAGGTTCGCAAAGCGAGGTCGATATCCGCTGTAGTAAGTACTGTTCTGCGCGCATGTCGCATGTAGCGAGCAGCCTCCTGCGATAAAGTCGTCAGTAGCGCTCGTCACCGACGTTTTAGAACGTACCTCGACGACTTGGTGTATTCTGTACTCGACATCGCTTGCAAGCGAAGATGCGACGGTGTCCGAAAGATTCGTGATGCCCAAAGACTCGGCGACATCCTATAGGCCATCTCAATCGCAATCTCGCTGAGGGATAGATCGCGCACTTTGACTGAATCTGCTTTGTAGACGCCCGCGTGGTGTGTCTGTGTCAACTTGGATTTGGGTCCTGGTTTGCTCATGGTGGCGATTGAATATTGAATATTGAACGTCGGTTGTTCAATTGTACTCTTACTACTTCTTTCTTACACTCTGTTGCGTAAGTACTAATCTGCCGTGTGTTTCCCGATAGCGCTGAATTTTTACGATTAGGGTACATAATTGCGCGGCTGCGCGCTCGAGGTCCGGATGGAGTGTAGGTAAGTTAAATTATGTGGTTGGTGTGGTGTTATACTGATGATCCACGTCGACTCGATCCGTCTTTTTAGTGTTGCACATACGTGGTACCACCTCAAAATGCTCTAGTGAAAACACCACATGTCCGTCATGGGAGGGGTCTGATATGTAGAGCCTAACGCCATGCCATATGGTTGGTGTGCGTGTCCATGGAATGGAGGCGGACTGTGTAACCATCCGAGTCCGGAGGTGCTACTCTTGTAATCTTGATATGGGGGGGTTATTGATAGTAAGTGTTCTATGTCATTTGACCATGCAGCGTCAGTGGCTGTAGTGTTTTCTGAAGATCCCATTATAAACTTGAAGCAGTACAGAAGAGGAACACCAACGAGCAGTCATCCCAATAGGGATCGTCTCTGGTTCCTGCAGTCCAGCGGTAGGCATCGCTGACAATTGCAAGACGAGTTTTTGGTTCTCATCGGCGAGATTTCTCAGCTTTTTCGCAGCTGTTTGATTCGATTTAGCTAAGAAGATCAACCTAGCAGTATTATTGGCCAACCTGTGACAAGCAGCTGATGTCGCGTGGCCTCTCTGCCCAATGGAGTATCGAATGGATCCACTAGGAGTAAGGCATCGCGCAGCTCAGAGAAACCGTCCATCTCTTTCGATCGATACTCTCGTTGCGACTGCGACTTGTTTTTTCTCGTTGGCGAATGCTCTGATGCGTATGCTCGAGATGACGATGGCTGCATAGTAGAATGGATGGAGTGAGTCACAATACTCTGCGTCGTCATGGCGTTCATATTATACGCTCAAGGGACAGACCACTGCCATTCACCTCCCCATCGCAATGCCGTGCTCGTGTTTGAATGCACCGGGATAAACAGCCTGGGTGCCGATCAAGGATGACGTCTTTCGTGAGCAAAACCCTCGTTTGTTTTCGCTATGAAGCCTATCTCTGTATTTAGTTTACGACCATTGGGCCCCACGTGAGAGGGGTGCGGTGTATATTGCTCCCACCGCCACTTCCAGACAGAGGTACCGTTATCCGGCTAACAAGGGTTTATTTCCCCGGGTGCCTTTAAAGTTGGTGAAGTCGACACGCTGAGGGTGAAGTGGACGACCCTGAACTGGCCTCTTCGCCTCGGCAGGCCCTAAATCTGGCATTCTTCGCATTCTTTCATTTTCATTAGGTCCAGCGTTCCCACAGACAAGTATAGCCACGTCTCGTGCATCATAACCTTGCAATAGAACGAATTTCTCCCCACGATGATTGGTTGTGGCCTCTCACGGAGCATTACCGTCGAATCACTGAGCCACAAACTCCGGGGACAATCGAAAGACTTCCGCGGCCTTCCCAGTTGCTGGAATGTTCCGTTTATCCTCCGGCTAGGCTCCCCGCCGTGCCGGTAGTGCCCTCCGGTAGTCCAGCTTAATTGAAATGCGGTGTTGCATTTCTGGGGCTCGTGGTTCCATTATCCTCTTTATCCCCAATTCCGGTCCGGTATCTGATTCGATGTCACTGCAGCTACATCTTGGCTACATCACTACGTGCGAATCTCTGACATAGACTCTGATCCTCCATGAACACTATGTAGCTATGGTCGTCGGCAGTAGATTCATTCCGTCTCAACCGGGTCCCGACAAAGCCGTCTGAAACCGGGTAACACACGAAGAACGTTCTCTGCTTGCCATATCGCACAAACGACCATGGTTCGTGGCAGGATATAAGAGCGAGGGAAGTGCACCACAGTTTCAACAACAAACTGCGATACTCGATACAATGGAACTGGTAAGGAAAACATCGAGTAATATTTCGTCGATTAACACTCCTTACAGATTCGAAGTGCACGTGGAAACATTCGCTTGCTTCTCGAGCAATGTCATGTTACATATGAGGTTACCCTGTTTGACAAGGACTTGTACCAGGACTGCATCGACGATGCGATCCAACGCGGCTACCCAGTGGATGGCGATCAGTCTGTCCGGACTTACTTGCGAGAGGGGGTCATGTATGCAGCAACCGCTGGCGTGCATCTCCCCCACCGCCCGACTCAGATATGGATCGCTCTCTACACATCATGTGCCATCTTCGTGGACGACGCGACCGACCGTTTTCTAGCAGAGATGCCAAACATTTATCTCTTCAACGACCGGTTTATCGGCAAGGAACCACAAGGGAGTGGTGTCCTGGACGCATTTGCAGACATCATGCGTCGGGCCTCGGAATTCTATCGATCCGTTGCCTCCCATTTGATCACCACGTCGACCTTGAACTTCGTAACTGCCAATTTATTGGAGCACGAAACGAAATCCATGAAGGTACTTGCGATCGTTGAACACCTTTCAAGAACATGTTACTGATGACCAACGCGTAGATTGTGAGCGCTGCACAACAGTATCCCACTTATCAACGAATCATGTCTGGTGTCGCGGAAGCCTACTCATTCATGGTGTTCCAACGAGAGATTCCCCTGAATGACTACATTCAGGCGATTCCTGAGATGACGCTGTTCATCCATAACGTCAAGTGTGTACCCTTGACCTGTGTCATGTCGACACCTTATTTATGACCTATTTTTAGCGATGTGTTATCCTTCTACAAGGAGGAGCGTGTAGGCGAGACGACCAACCAGGTCTCCACGCTAGCTGCTCGCAACAAAAGATCAAAGTTGGACACCTTTGAAGAACTGACAGAGACGACGGTTGGCCTCTACAAGAGAATCGCGAAAATACTGGAGGGATCCCCAGAAGCTTGTGAAGCGTTTAAACATTACACGGCCGGATATGTTCGCTTCCATACTTCCACAACGAGGTATCGATTGGAGGACTTGGACTTGTAGGCGGTGTTTAATTGCTCATCAGTGCTTGCAGTCAGCAGTCGGGCAGCCAGAGAAGTTGGACATTGGGTGTCAATCTATCTATGCGTGACTATATAATACATGGCCATACCGCACTTACTGTAACAAAATAATATGAAAACGGAAGTGCTACTTATTCAATCAATGGTGGATCTCCTGTAACTGTCGTCCTCCAATCCTCCAAGTACTTTGTGTGCTCCTGCTTCTTCTGAGTGTGCCTTTCCAGAGCCCCCTTTGAGTTACCCCAGAAAAATAACATGATGTCATCCTCATCCCACTTGTCCTGTGCCTCAAAGTCTGCAGCTGCCCCCACGTTTCTACTTCCTGAACCGCTGGCACCCTGTCCTCCTTGACTCACAGCAGCAGCCTGAGCCCGCTTTTGAATAGCAATGTTGCGATCATGCTTGAACTTTGTTGGTCCCATTAGTGCTGGTATGGATGCAGGTGGGCAAGGAAGATTGTGACGATTGGCCAGAACACTGCTATTTTTGCCCCATTGCTTTACGACTGCAGCGCCATAATTATAGTGTAGTAAAAGGTCTGCAGGCTTGGGCAATCGTTGGTCCATGAAAGTGGCGTCGTTGTTGTTTGGGGCTCGAGACTGAATATATTCATTCTCTGGGGCAACAATCCATTGGAGCGTATATCGGGAGTTGACTGGATAGCTGAGTTTTGTGGGTATGTTACGCTGGTATCTATTTGGGACGTCGGTGGTTTGGAGGATAGGATTTGGCGTCTGACATGATGTTTAGCGATGATTGCTCTGAAGAAAAGGGTGGACAAACTTTGAGGATGACAACACATCGTGGGTCAAATAAATGATGATGAATAGTATCATCAGCATAGATGCCATTCCGAATATCGTCAATACCAAGTGAGTCAATATTTTCGTCATGTGGCCGGTTTTCAATGATACGTTGGACCCACTGGAACAATACACTGAGTTTAGCTCACATACCTAGACAATAGTATTATGGGCGTACCTCGTCGCCTCGTGCATGTGGGATAATATACATTGCCATTCCAAGCCCGCTGGTCCACACACAATAGCCATCGCGTTGTAAAACCCTGGTACGAAAGTCATCGCAGGTTTGTGTACTAGTTTCAGATCGAGATTTGGATCGTTGCTTGATGACCTCAAGGTCAACGGCATGGGTGAGGATGTCGTGACCTGGAACAATGTAACAGTAGATGCCCCGGTCAAGTAACTCGCCATCCAACGAAATCTCGATCCCTCGATCATCTTTCAACACTCCAACGACACCGAGGACGCACCATCCGAGATATCGTAGGTACTTCCTTGGGCTTAAGGAGACCGTGGCCACAATGGTGATAGGAATTTCGAGATAAAACGGATCTTCTTGAGGCAATAAAACGAGGTGAATAAAGCCAGGTGGTGGTTGGGGAGCCATGTCAGTGATAAGACGCGCTGTGCGAATCATGCTCGTTGAGCCGCATCTCGTTCTTTCAGACTCGGTGCAGGACGATTTAGGTCATTGCATAATCAGAAGCGATTCAGACGACTGATCCAAGTCTAAGACACCACGGTCTCAAGTGAAAACGATGAAGATGAGTCGAGAAAGTGGTGGTTTTGCTCGTCTACGATAACAACGTCGCTGGCCGCGCGTTGTATTCCAGAGCAGGATTCACCGAGCTAGAAGGGGTATCTACAAGGGAGGGAGAGAGGTGGATGTTGGCCAGAGTATAGACGGGCACAACCTGCGACGTCTCGCACAAGATAGACATGGAAGGATATACCAAAACCGTTAAATCAGTTCAGTGACTCACGAGCCTGGCGCTTGCAGCCGAACCAGTCTCCCCCAGCGCCCCAAATCTGGATCCGAGTCACACTATGCCAATGACTCGGACTGGGAAAAGAAAAAGTCAAACGCCAGCGCTCCAAACGACCCACTTGACAACCGCAAACGAGAACTCAGAAATGCAGACTCGGACGCCGACGTACAGCGTATTCCCCATCAAACCGCCCATCTCTCCAGCCGAGCTCACCGCATACAAAACCCTCCGATTGACCTCGCTCCAGATCGACCCGCACGCCTTTGGGTCCACCTATGCACGCGAAGTGGCGTTTACAGAGGACGTATGGCAGGAGCGGCTCGATTCGCCTTTGAAACAGACGGTGATCGCGTCCGTCTTGTCGTATGAGCGCGACGATGACAATGGCGACGGGCCGGCATTGGATGCGGGAGAGACGGGGGAGTGGGTAGGGACGGCGACTATAATAGGACCTTCCGGCGTGCTCCCTTCCGTCCTGGATCCATTCAGAGAGGCAGGGGTAGGTGCCAACTGGGAGATATACGCACTGTACGCGATGTGGGTGCACCCTGCGCATAGGGGGAATGGTGTCGGAATGCGATTGGTAAAGGCATGTTTGGAATGGGCGCGGACAAACGTCGACACCACGGTCTCAAGTGAAAACGATGGAGATGTCGAGAAAGTGGTGGTTTTGCTCGTCTACGATAACAACGTCGCTGGCCGCGCGTTGTATTCCAGAGCAGGATTCACCGAGCTAGAAGGGGTATCTGCAAGGGAGGGAGAGAGGTGGATGTTCAAGGCCAGAGTATAGACAGACACAACCTGCGACGTCTCGCACAAGATAGACATGGAAGGATATACCAAAACCGTTTGCATAGAATCCTGGATACATACAATACAGATAGTGATTTGAAGCTTCTCCATCAGTTCTCGTGTGGCCTTCGAGTTGCTATATCAAATCAGTTCAGTGGCTCACGAGGGTGCTCGCGGCGCGCAGCTGAATACTCGTCATGACCCTCGAGAGTATACTCCAATGGCCTGGACAACGGTTCTATCCCTTCACCCCTGGCAGCCAATTCTTCAAGCCTCTTTCTCGTGGCAGCTCTTGTCCTATTCACGCTATAGAGTTTGATCCGATGGCAGGAAGACGTGACGTGGAGATCCCAACTATCAACAATCATGTCAACCCACACTCTCGCAGAAAATAGTGGTACACTGCGACATACTTCCATGCAGAGCGGACAAAGGTGGGTTCCGTATTATTCGACGAATCCCATGTGCGGACGCAGAACTCGAGCCAACCTTCAGCGTCGACGGGCAAGTTTATCTTCCAGAGTCGCCAGGCGTGGTAGTGCTAGATAGTGCTACCCTGAGAATCGGCAAGGGGATTCAAGTACACGTTAAACTGTACCTTTTCTGTCATATCATCCTGGTCGACGGCGTACCAGACATGACCGCTAGGGAGTATCAGCACGACGGTAACGTTATCCCGAAAAAGAAAAACACACCCATCGGGAGAAACCTCTACCCTTTCGACCCAATTCCCACCACCACTGTAGGCCCAACCCTTCAGCTCGATGAATCCGTCATGAGTGATGACAGATTTGTCCAATGGGGAAATGATGGCACTCCTGCGTAAACGAAAAAGGCGTCAGCATCAGCATGACTCCACGGGAACCAAGTACGCACGAAACGGGCATCTGCTGGATCGAGAACCCATTGGAATACTTTGAATTCTGTTTACCGATCTGGATAGGTAAAGTGGCATCAGATAACCGATCGACTGCACGTCAAGGGTATAACGCACTTGCGACGTATAATAGAGGTACTCCTGGGCCTGAACGGGCCCCAAGCTCGCCTCAGCAAGCGCGTTGATTCGGTAGACCCATTTGCAACTACGAGCGCCAATGTATCCAGCAACAACCACACGCAACGGTGCACCGTGGATCTTGGGCAGAGGCTTTCCGTTCATCTCCCATGCCAACAACACCTCCTCATTGGCTCGGACTTTGCGGTATGGAACCGACACGGCATAGTTGAACACGTCGCCTTTCCTGCAAAGCACATCAAAAAAAGGGCAAACGCGAAAACCAAAGGGACCGACTTGAAGTACGTATCCGCCCCGATGAACTCGAGGTGTTGGCATTCGGGCAGGACACCTCCGCAAGCTTTCTTCAAGACCTTCTTTAGCGGTACACCTCGATACACTGCAGTCCCACTATCCGTAGTCCCCGCATGGGTCAACACGATTCATGCCTGGTAGTGCGCGTCGAGAACGTACATGGCGCCTTCACCCCAAGGGGCGTTGATAAGCTCATCTCCGTCCCCAGGGTACTCCCGGATCTGCTCGATCCGCCGCGTGCCGCTGCACTGCAAGGTCACAGTCACCTCGCATTGGCTCAAGTACCATCACATCAGCCCAACCCGTGGGTACGCAAACATCTAGACACATACGGGAATTTCTCCGGGTCTTTGAGATCTTTCAAGGAGATCGACACTGGGGTCTTGACTAACCCACCGATCTCCAGTCTGAACAGGTCCTCGTCGATATCGGGTACCCCGCCATGATTTCGAACGCTGTTCGGGCATCGTCATCATAGGTCTACACACACGCTCCCCGACACCTACAAGTGGTACTTGTTGTCCGTGATCTTGCCTTGCAACAACTGATCGCGACGTGTTTCACCATTATAAGGAAAGTCCTGTCCCCCACAGATGAGTGACGACAACAGATGGATGCTTGACCAGACAGAATCACCAACAGATGAATGAGATCCGGTTTTTCCTTTTGCACCGTTTCCCAGCTGAAATTTACGATCGACTTGAGACCCAAGGCTTCATGATACTCCTTCCACCGATATCCGATCAAGACAGGATTCGTGTTCGGGAGAGGGACAAACTGGAACTCTATGGGTGTTGGTGGGTAAGAAGTTGATGATGATCGGTGGGGGGTTACAGACCAGGAATCGGAGTAAACGTGTGCGTCTTGAGAACCGCCCTCGCAATAGCTTTCTTATCGGGATAGTTCTCCCATTCTACATATCTAAACAGACGTTGGTCTCGTTATGATAAACGATCGGACAGCGCTATTGAACCAGACGTACCCAGACCACCCTTGCTTTTCGTCTGCAAAGAGTTGACTTAGGGGAGTCCCTTTGTACGACAGCTGGCTCGTCATGCGTGATGGTCACTTTGATGATGGCGCGGAGACACAAGGGGGGGTGGGACTCGATGAGGGACAGAGACCGCACATATTAATAAATAATCACTGATAGGTGTCTTTTTGGCGCCAGCCGCGCTATATCAGTCTGGCAACGAGAGGGACAACATTGTTTCTGGACGGGTCGCACTTCTCCGTGGTGGGGGAAACGGGGTACTTTCTCTGTCGTTCAATGAATCAATAAAGAAATATCTGCTCCATCTGACCTCTATTCGGACTGTCACATGGGGATCTTGCATACACGAGGTAAGACCTCGGCCCTCGTGGGATGATCACCTGCGATCAATTCAAAAATAACAAGCAGAGGCTAAGCTCCATTGTCATCCAGATCAACGTATGGGTGTAACAAGAATAACAAACAACGGCCCTGCCATGTATACAAAGAAGCGTGCGAAAAGGGGAACCAGCGATGGAGAGTCATAACGGACATGGGCGCATCAAGGCAGAAGCGGGGCATGTTCCTCGAATTAGACCTTGGAAATTGAGCTGTTTTCTTTGCGTGATCGTTTCTGTGCCTTTTCGTCCTCCTTTTCGGGTGGTCCGGCAGTGTACAAGCAGAAGAACAGGCAAAGGATGACGAAGAAGAGTGCCAACGTGACGGGGATGCGAACCTGAATCCCTGTTTCCTTGTAAAAGATGATGCCAAATGCGGTCAAGAATGCAATCAACCTGTCCCGCACAGTTCAACTCCAAAAAATTAGTCTAAGTGTGACATACGTACCCCCACATCAACAACACATATGGAAGAGAACATATGATGGCGAGCCTTTCCAGACCGAACGGCTCTTTCAGGATACGCTTCAACACAACGACCTGCAGAAAGAAGTAAACCTATGTAATGGGAAGTCGATGGTAATCGGCATTACCGCTCGTAACGGCGTATCAGCGCCCTTGGCACGATATTGCTTAAAGATGGCGAGACCAATGATGATGCTCCCAACGCTGCAAATGATCGAGATGTAGGTCACAATCTGTGCAGGCGTTGGTGAATTGATTCCGCCTGTATTTCCATTTTGAGTCCAGGAAAGGAGCCCCGCATTCGTGCTCAGGAGCACTGTCGCCTATGGGCAAAAGATATACGTATCAAGAGGTGCAGAAAAGGGAACGAAATACAAGCAGATTAGAATCGCGGATGCTTTGATCGAC
This sequence comes from Pulchroboletus neoregius, assembly GCA_038089795.1. Classification (NCBI taxonomy): domain Eukaryota; kingdom Fungi; phylum Basidiomycota; class Agaricomycetes; order Boletales; family Boletaceae; genus Pulchroboletus; species Pulchroboletus neoregius. The sequence continues at coordinate 66,177 of JBBPLM010000012.1, read as the reverse complement.
TTTGCGGACAAAGCTTGACCAGCGCTGTGGGGTGAAGTTTTCGTGAAACGAGTGTAATTCCACCGCATACACATCAGGAGACTTGAAGAAAAAGGGTGCGAGGATGGTCAGGAGACCAGGGCGTTGATAAGGGCCAATCGTTGGCCCAGTATCCTCGATATCGAAGTAATCGTCGCTTTGGCCATACGAGCTTTGCAAAACCCCGTCATCTACATGCATTGCATATTCAAAACGAGACTAACAAGCACCCCCGCGTTTGCCTTACTGTAGAGAGTCATGAATCTTGCTAGAGTATGACCAAAATGAGGTGAGGATAGACGAAAATCAGATTGCGCGTACCTATAATCCACGCAGAATGACCACTCCCTTCCCGGGGGTCCGCTATGTCCGAATGATGAGCGCACATTCATGACAACTAGACGGTCCATCACCTTCAATCTCCTTCACCAAATTTAGCATGTACTCTAGGCCATCCTTGTCATACGGCGAGGTCGAAAATTTAACCAAGAGTCTGTCTAAATGGACGTTCGCATCAGAGAGTGAAGAGACAGCCGAACACCTTCTTGACCTGCTGCAGCCTGCAGTAATATGTCTTTTAGATTCCCAGTGACATCCCTAGTCACCGTAAGCGTCGTTGGAAATAGTTCGCAGTGCTTCCTACAGGCCACTCGATTCATCATCCCATGTCGTTCATCGACAGATGAGCTCACCAGTATTGCGCCTCAATACCTTGTGAGATGGTCAGTCACACAGACGACAAACGAGAGGATGCAGACGCACAATGCACTCTCGAATCGTTGGACTTTAGGCACTTGTTCGATGTACATGGGATATCCACCTCCTCGTGTCCGATGCCTTCGAGCCAAAAGATACGCCGCTCGACGTGAGAAACGCAATAATACGATGTCTTCGTGGGCCCGTTGCCGAGTTGTACATCCAAGATCAAATCAACCTCTTGGTGGTCTTTGAGTAATGCTTGTAACGCAGTGCTTCCTTGAAGTATGTTGGCGCCTTCCATAATCAAGGAATGTATTTTAGAATTAAGCACGTTGGACGATGTCGACAAGCCCTGGCAGGTTGTGTGAGCGCAGGTTGCAAGAAACATACCCCGTTTAACGCACCTTTTCTTTATGGACATAGTATGCGCCAGAATCTGGATGCTTGATCCTCGCCCAACCATTGGGAAGACTGCATGCCTCCCAGTCAACCCCTCTGTACAACATACCCACGACTTACTTACGGCTCTGAGTCCAAAGGCAACAACTTTTTGTTTTGCGAGCCCTTGAGGGTACTCGCGACCGAGGTACTGGCATCCACGGTACGCGGCGTCAAAAGCTATGGAACCAGACCGACATATGCTGACGACCCACCTTCCACCACCAACGACACCACGTGTTCTGATGGCCGACGGCACAGTCGTCTGCATTTTGCGCCCAAGATCGTTGAGCAAAAGTGGCGCTGTACTGGTCGTCGATGCGTCGCTCATTCGAAACGTGGACTCGGATGCTGTTGGCGACGATGCAGGTGACAGTGAGTGAACGACGGACGGAATGCAAGTAAGGAACACGCCCTACTAAGTTATCCGACGCGAAAAGAAAAACCTGGAGCTGAACGTAAGCGTTGAAGCGAACAGCTTAAATACCCGACATGCTTTAGCATGGAGTGGAGGCCACGAGGACTGACTGAAGGCTTGAGGCTGTTTTGAGCGCTCTCCGGGGGAGGCACTGCACTGAGCGGCTAGTAGAGTCTTGGCACGATGTACTTGATTTGAACCATGTCTGAATCGCTCACCATACAGTGCATCCGGTCGGCGAAGCTGCGCAGAGGTTTGTCCGCACCAGGTAGCGACAGTAGAGCTGATCAACGGATCTGCCCTGATGAAAGCAACGTGCAGACAGCTGACTTTTCACGGAACAAGATGTGCGCTACACACTGGGCCAAGGATGGTGCTTATGTAAGTAGGAACCTCGAGGCGCATGTACATGAAAATCGTAGATTGTTGGGCGCCTGGCCACTCAGACTGTTACATACTATGTAGTAGATGAAACGAAACCGCACGGTTGATCGAGCAAAGACTTCCCAACACCATGAACGAAACAAAGAAATTCGGAAAGAGATCAAGATAGAGATCACGCAACGAAAAAATAGCTCCCTAACTCTCCACAAGCTCCGGTTTCGTGGGAGGCAACGGAGGAGACGCCGGTGGCGTGAAGAACCCGCCTGCAGTGATGCTCAAGGCCTCCACCCCAGATCCAGGCGCCTTCCGCAAGGTTCCTCGTCCAACCGATATCGAACCTCGCCCACTCGCAAGTCCATTTCCGATCTTTTCAATGCTCAGCGTCGACCGCGCTCGACTGCGAGAAGCGACATTGGAACTTGTGCCGTTGTGGTCACTGTTGACGGACCGCATGCCAACACCGGTGATGGGTATCTTGCGCTGTCGGGGTTGGTATGGAAATATGGAGCTACTTGCATTTCCGTTACCCCATGTCACCGTGGTGTTCGGCGTTCGACCCTCCCTGATGCCGGAGTTCCATGAGAACCCAGCATTTCCAGCGGGACCAATTGGCATGACAAGCATGGCATCATCAATGCTGTCCTCGTCATCGACAGTAAGCGACAAGGGTCGGACCGGTTTTGATAGTGACGCCGAAGACCCGGAAGAGGATGGTGGGGAAGGGGATCGAGAAAGGTGTCTCGGCGTTGATACAGGTTCAGAACGATCCTTGATTTCATCGAATATCTCGTAATATCGTTGGATGCAAAGCTTAATGACAGCTCCTAAAGTAGTACCCCCTTCAGAGGACGAATCTGACGATCTGGAAAGAGTAGTTGCTGAAGTCGCGGAAGATGATAACAATGGGGAGTCATTGGACAGTGAAGGACCTCCAGGAACCGCACACATCATGACGTCCCGCATGGGGTTTGAACTCTTGACGAGGTTGGGGCAGACGACAATAGAAAGATTATGTGCGTCCATACGGTTACTCGAAGAGTGCAACGAAACTTCGTGTAGGAGGTCTAGATAGACACCGTGAGTAGAATAAATGCGGATAATATCGTTGGTCTCACGTAGGACGTGGCTCAGCAGTATGTATACACAGGGCATCAACTGCGGAAGGAGGGTGTCTCGGATGTATGTAGCCGCAGCCATGTCGGATAGGTCGCTTGAAACCATAGGACACTGTCGGATGACAGGATAGAGTGATTCGGGAAAGGGAGGATTAGGGAGGTCGCGCAGGTATTTCTTGATAAGAACAGAAGCAAGATGGGGATCGTCAAACGTCTCGAGAGAAACAACCTGACCTGGGTCGCGCTCGACTCAGGAGGACAGCTCCGCGCAAACAGTAAGACACACCTCTGTCATAAGCTTCTTGTACTTGCTTCAGCAATGCAGAGTTGGGAGACCGTCTGAATAGCCCCTCGTCCTTGATGCCTACAAAGGGAGATTCTAAGAACCGGAGGTGTGATCAATAAGTCTTGGACTCACCACTTTCACGAATATATTGGATCGAGTCCTTGACAACTCGAGGGATTCCACCCTTTTCACCATCGCACCCCATTAGATCTTCAAGTGGCACACCGAATACACTCGCGCGAATGGGGATAGGCATATTAATCTGCCTCTCGCGCTTCATGTTCTCTCTGATGGCGCACATAAGATCTAGCGGAAGTCATGTATGCATGGAAAACGTACTGGTATACGGCCGGGGGAATGTCAATCTGTGTTAGGGGGACATGATATGCAAGTTCCGACAATGTGTCAATGTACACTATTTTGCGAAAGAATTTGGGACTGCGGACAACTTAGAAAATGATGCTTGCGAGGGCAGAATGCAGACCTTATGATGGCACCAGCCAGGGAGAACAACACTGAAAGACATGAGTTACGTTACGCGCAGAGAACGGAGAAGCGCGCACTCTTGGAAAAGAAAGACGAGTGTACGATATACTGAGGATAGAGTTAGGAGTGAAGTAAAGACGAACTACATGAATGCTAACCAGACGTTTCAAGTTCTTGCGGTACTTCCGGCTAAGACTGCGGTAAGCTTTCCATACCCAATTCCAGCTTGGGGCATATCTGCCCCCAGCAGCAAAGAATGCTACGGTATAATCGGACTCGACTGACAAAGATGAGCAAGTAATTTGCACAATTTATCGAGGAACGTACCGTAAAGGTCAAGGTATGATAGAATGCGACTAGATGATCTAATATTGGCATTGATTCTATTTTTGAAAGGAGAGGACGCACGACAAAAGGACATCGTACGAGACTTGACGAGGATCAGGAAGTGCTGATGCGCTGATGACGACCCTGTAGCCAAACGTGATTAGGCTAGTTGGCTTGAGCTGGTGATGTTAGGGCTCACATAGGTCTCGTCCTGAAAATGATTTGGGTCAGAAAACGAGATTTCGGAACTTAGACAAGGATATATACTCATAGTCGACACCAGCCTGAAATATGACCTTGGCCATGATCTCTCGAACTCTGTCACGGGCATCTGGTTCGCCTGCAACCGGGTCCTGGAATCCTCGCTTCCAAGGATGTTGGGAGGGTTTCTTCAAGTTTGCAGTGCCTAGGGGTGAAGTAGGAGATGAAGGAGCTAGGGAGAGAGCTGCGAGTCTTTGCTTGAGGTTGGGGGGCATGTCAGGAGGCGAGGAGAGTGGTTGGTGGGGCTGCAACTTGTATGTGGATCGTTCGTGTCAGTGGTGGATGTCGGGGACGTTGAGGACCTCAAGACATGTGTTGTGAACCCTAAGTCTGCGAAGAAAAGTACTGTGTGAGTGGAACGTGTCCGAGTCGGTCGGTGCCGTAGGCAATGCGAAACAAATAATAAGCTCGTCCTATATAGGCTTGCCAATTATGACACCATGACAACTAGCACAACCCCTCCGGTGTTCAGAGACAAATGAAAGCAAGGATATCCACCAGCTGGCTTCGTCGCGCAGCGCCGTACCAATATTGACCAATATACAAGGACACCGAGATATCTCACAGGGCCCCGCATGTTTTTGCTGTGCTACCAAGTTGCGCCGGTGCCGGTGATTGCTGAGCACCTTGATACAAGTCCTTGTGTGAATGGAAATATTCGGCGATGCAGAATGAGTTTGTACCGTTGTCATATGTTGTAGCTGTCTCGCTCACGGACCCCCAGAATACACTAAATATAATGTAGTATGTAGATTGCCAAGGTTATCGGGCAGGAAACTTGGCCCGGAAGATCAATTGATCAAAGACAAAGTTGAGCGCTTATGGTGTCTCGACCATATGCATTATGATTGGGTGATACTTGTGTTCCGAGTTGTTATTGAAAGAGTTTTGGCAAGCTCGAGTGCGAGTAAGACTCGAGTCGAATGTCAGCTAACCCCGGTGGAGTGTTTGCCACGTCATTGCGTTGTCGCAAAGGGTCTAGTAGCGACAAGTGCTCAGTGTCGGGAGTGTTTGACAGCCGATACAATCGGGTCTAACCTGAACTGCGGTTCGTCTCCTTCATTTCTGTGTGCACAACCCCCACGATAGTTGTACCGGGAGTGTTAGAATACCCGGTATCTCTCATCAGCGTTAAGTTCTAGCCACGTATTCGCAGCATTGTGAGAGCTGCGAGCAGGTGATTCTAGCTGAGCGCTTCCCATGTGTCTCTCGGTTATGCGGCGCCAGTCAGTCGTCCCTCAACCCGGCTGCAATTGCTGGGCCTGCACCTCGATAAAAGCAACAAGTTCAATCGGAATGAACTCATCAATCATTCTTCCCTCTCAACATCATGTACCACAGCTCCCTCTTCCCCCCTTTACCCAAAATACCCCCACAAAATATCCACAACATCCTCTTCAATCGTCCAGAGCAAGCAGACTGGCCAGATTACGCCTTACACGTCAACATACTCACAGGTCAAACTCGGTCATTCAGACAGTTTCTAGAGATAGTCCGGGATGGCGCTACCGCCATGAGCAGTGATGTCAACATCGGCGGCCTCGGTATCCGCCCGGGAAACAACGAACTCGTCGGCGTGCTCAGCGAGAACTCGATGGTATTCTTCTCATTCACCACACACATGATCCCAGGTTGACGGCTTGCGTAGGATTCCATCGCCCTCGTTCACTCCCTACTCGTCATGACGGTCCCGTTTGTCATGTTCTCCTCCTATTCTACCCCTTTCGAGTTCCAGCACACTCTCAAGCTCGCGGGCCCCACGCGCTTGTTCGTGAGCCCATCCCTCCTACCTTTGGCACTCGCTTCCGGCCTCCCGGACGATCGCATATATCTTCTAGAAGGCGATGTTGAGGGTCGGACCAGCTATGCGGATCTTGTTGCACGGGCACAGGGAGATAGGCTACCCCGTTTACCGATACAACAAGCTCAAAACGATACGCTGGCCTATCTCGTATTCTCCAGCGGGACGAGTGGACTCCCGAAAGGCACGTCATTCCATAGTAGTCACTAGCCTGTGCTCACTCGCATCGTCCAACTCTCAGCCGTCATGATTTCGCACGGAAATCTCATCGACTCTATCGCTCAGGTCCTCGTAGTGGCCGAAGAGGCAAAAAAAGTACTAGGCGTACGTATATCTTTCCTCCCATGCACTCTGATCATGTCTGATGTGGCTCATGCGACAGCCTCCGGTATGGAATGGCCCGGGAGGGACGAACGTGGTTTTCAACGTCCTGCCGATGCATCATACCTATGGCCTCCACATTGCTGCATTTAGAAGCTTTTTCGCGCCGGCAACATTCATCATCCTACCTAAATGGAATGCTGACGTGTATTTCGAGTGTGTTCCCAAGTAGGTCCCCCCCTTCCTGCATTCAGTTCCTCATCCTAACCGGACGTCATCTCCGCAATCAAGATACCGTGTTACGACCGTATATCTAGTTCCGTCCCTTGTCCACCAAGTCGTGCACCACCCCAAATTTTCAACTGCTGATTTCAGCTCGGTTCAAACCATAAAATGTGGAGCCGCTTATCTTCCTGTTTCCCTTTCTGAGCAATTACGCTCACGTTTCCCCAGCGTGGAACGGGTCGATGAAGGTGGGTAAATCATCGTGTCGCTTTCCCACTCCAACACTGACGATGCTTGTCAGGGTATGGAATGTCCGAATGTGTAGGAAGATCATGATCCCTTCGTCGTTACGAAAATATCTAATCGTCGCCTCTTTAGACGATCTCCGTCTCCATGAAGCCTCCCCCTGAAATACTTGAGGGACGCGCCAAGCACGTGGCTGGGTCAATCGGAATGCTGCTACCTGGCGTCGAAGCCCGCGTCGTACGCGAAGACGGTCGATTGGTAGCTCTCAACGAACCTGGGGAGCTACACGTCCGTTCCCGCTCTGTCGCACTTGGGTACTGGAAAAACCCAAAGGCCACCAATGAAACATTCAAGGATGGGTGGCTCCGTACCGGCGATCGGATACGCATAGATGCCGATGGCGTCCTCTAGTACGTCTTCTCACGTGATCCGACTTGTCACGGACTGACACCTCGTATCAGCTTTGAAGATCGAGCCAAGGTAAGCAAGAACCCAAAAAATCTTGTCCGAACACGATCTGACCCTCTTTGCCCGAACAGGACACGCTCAAAATATCCGGGATGCAAGTCTCCCCGATGGAGATTGAGGAAACGTTGATCAAACATCCCGAGAACCTCATCATCGACGTGACCGTCGCTGGCGTGAGCGGTGGACGAACGGCGGACGAACGCGTCCCGCGGGCGTGGGTCGTCCTATCACCGAACGGCGCGACCCTCGGTACGACCGAAGTCATTGCGCGACTCGATGCGTGGGTTCGCGAAACGCTCAGCCGATACAAGCGGTTGAGAGGCGGTATCGCCGTCGTCAACCAGGTCCGTTGAGCGTGTGGATCGTCTGAGATGGCGCTGACGATTTTTTTCACACACAGATACCCAAATCGCCTACGGGCAAGGTCTTGCGCCGAGTGTTGGTGGACGAGTACGAAGCCGAGTTGCGGACGCGTGCTGCGAGACTATGAGTTTAACGATAGTTTTTGTGATTTTGGTGCACGACGCGAGGACTGTTTCGTTTGACGAACGCTGTAATTCGATAATCCTATATGTATCATATCTAACTTGTTTTTATGTACCAGCGCGACGGTGCGGTGCATGACGGTAGATTCAAATCTTTGAATTCCCCCTGTCGAGTTTGAGCCAAAGCTATAGAGCTCTAAAATCTCAGATATAAACAAGCACACCCAACACGACAACAAAAAGAGAAACAGCACGACTACACGCCTCCACCACTCTTTTCGACCGGAATCCGTTTCCGCTCCTTCTTGGCCACCTTGGCCACGCTCATCATAGACACGTCCTTCAAATGTCCACAAATCTACATATAGAGGCAACACGTCACACACACATTTGCCAACGAGGAACCGAAAACCCACCTCGACAAACTGCTCAAAATCCACATCCCCCAGTCCCTCCTGCGCAAACACGTACCGATAATCCGCCTCCCTCAACCCTTCATACCCAAGCCCCGGCCACTCGCGCGCAAACGCCTCCAACGCGGGTTGAATCGCCCCCTTGTTCATCCGCGCGAGGGTATGCGGTGACGACGACACGACGGCGTGTTTATCAAACAGCTCCTTTAGCCCGTCCACTTCGCCCGCTTCAAACTTGGTACGGCTGTACGACGGCCTAAACGAGGACGCGGTGCTCGGTCGTATCGTCGGCGTCCCGGCCAGCCCGAGCAGCGGCGCGAGTCCGAAGCCATCCTCGAACCACGTCCGCCATGACGACGTCGACGAGCGCACGCTTCCTTGTTGGGCGATGGCAGCGGCGTTTAGGGTCGGCGCGAGTCCCATGCTCCCTAGGAATTGCACGCCGCGGACGTACTCGCCTCTTTGACGTGCGCGACTCCAACCGAGTTCTTTGCTCATGATGTCGATCACGCGTGGGAGGGCTGCGAGCGCGGCTTGGGCGTCTACAAAGGCGAGACGGGTACGTCGGGCGAGGACGTCGACGGCCGTGCAGGCGTATTCGTGACGCGTCGCATAGAAGACTTCGGCCTCGACGTAGGCGTAGTTTGGGGAGAGTCGAACACCGTGTACGGGCCATTGTTCACCCGTCGGCTCTGCCAGTGCGCAAACCGTCCACGCACGATCCCCATAGTTTTCCGAGAGTTGTTTGGCCACGTCCGTGTCTAAACCAAACTAGAAAGAGGGATCAGTGACTTGCGAGATGGACATGGTTTGACGTACTCTTTGGATGAGCCCGATAAACATGTTTCGACTCCATCCGTCACTTCCGACAAGCCTCAGTTCTGCCGTTCGGCATCCACCTTTGACCTTGTGTTGGATCCCAAACTCCTCCACTGCTCTATCGACCGTCTCTTCTGCCATCGCCCTATACGTTGTCCACTTGCCCCCCGCGATGGTAATCAACCCCGACGGCTCCACCCTCACCAAATGATTCCTCACCAACCCCTCCGTCCCGCCCTCATTCCCAGCCGAAATGAGCGGTCTCAAACCCGACCATGCGCTAAGCACGTCTCCACGACGGACCTTGATGTCCTGGCTGAGGTACCCCCGTACCTCGTCGATTACCCACCGGACGTCCTCTTCAGTAGGTGTCACTTCCTCACCTTGGGCATTTACTTTGGCAGGCGTGTCGGTGGTCCCGGCGACGACACCGCCTTGCCAAGGGAGAAAGAAGATGACGCGTCCATCCGAGGTGGTCGGGTCGAGAAGACCCATGCGAGCTGGGGCGTAGTAGGCCGGAAGCGTGATGTGAACGCCCGAAGAAGGTCGCACGATGGGTTTATGCGAGGGATTGTCGAGCGAGAGAAGTGAGTCGGTGTATGGGCCGGTCGCGTTGATGATGCCCTATCTGGATGTAAGACGGGAGGCGTTGGAACGAGCGAGGGCGAACCTTGGCACGGACGTTGAATTCCCGTCCGGTGAGTTTGTCCTTGACCTTGGCCCCGATGAGTTTTCCTTGGGGGTTCTTGTGGAGTTCGGTGACGCCGCAGTAGTTGGCGACTGTCGCCCCGAGCTTGACCGCAGTCATGATCAATGCGACATTCATGCGTGCATCATTGTGTTGCCCTGGATGATGATGAGGTCGTTTTTAAGAAAGACACTTGGCGATGAACGCACCATCGTAATATACGACAGCTCCGACTAGACCCTCGCTCTTGAGCATGGGGAACATTTCGAGTGCTTTACCCTTTGACATGAGGTAAGAGCTCTCCATGTTTTCCTTTCCAGCCAACACATCGTACATCTTGCACCCTGCATAATAATAAGGGACCTGCCAATATCTTGAAAGAGTGTATGAGACATGCGTCAAGAAAGAAGAAAACGTGGAGGCGTACCTGTACAAGGGAAGCATGATGGGAAGCATATGCGACAGATACGGTGCTGTCTGCAAGAATATCTTCCTCTCATGCAACGCCTCCCGTACGAGCTTGTACTGCTCATAATCCAACTCCATCACCGCTTTCTGGAGGTAACGTACGCCGCCATGAACGAGCTTGGTCGACTTGGACGATGTTCCTTTTTATGAACCCTTAGCACCCCGCCCGCTCTCGTGCGTGTGTGTGTGTGTGTGTGTGAGGGGGACATACCTGAACTGAAATCGTTTCGCTCCACCAAGGCGACTTTGAGTCCGCGACTGGCGGCATCGACAGCGACACCTGCACCCGTTGCCCCGCCTCCGACGATCAACACGTCAAACACGTCTTCCTCTTCCCCACCCCCGCCCGTGCTGGTGCTGGCGCTGCGTTGGAGGGCATCCAACATGGCCTGTCGGGCAGGGGGCGTCCAAGGCGGCGGCGGCCGTCTCGTTTCTCGGGTCGACACGGGGTAGGCCGGTCCGGAGTTGAGATAGTAGTAGCCACCGCCTGCGAGACCGAGCGTGGAGGCGGTGACGAACGCGAGGGTGCGTCGGGAAAAGACGAGTCGACGGATCGTCGTCGTCGTCGTCGTCGTCGCCATCGTTCTCAACGACGAATAACTTGATGGGTGTAGGGTTTAATAGGATGGAGAATGCTTCGACGGCCCGGGACATTTCTTGGCTTCCCGCCGCCCCCACGGGAATTTGAGTTGTTTCAGTGGCGTCACTCCCGGCTCTGAACGGACCGTCGGACCGCACGTCGTACCATGTACATAGTCAAATAAACAAGAAAAACAAAAAATCATTCCAATTTACACCTCCATCCCAGCCTCCCCCGCCGTCTGTACCACAATCACCCCATTCCGCGCCCCGGCCGACATCACAAACGCCGTCCCCACATCCCCGATCGTATTCCGCACCATATCATGACCCACACATTTGTTCTCCTCCACGAGCTGCTTCAATTCGTTTCGGATACCCTCTTTGACGAACCGCTTCGAACGTCCGGCGACGACCAGTAACCGTCGGTGTGCCTCCCGAAGCTGTTTCGCCCGCTGCACGAGGGCGTGCAATGGTAATGGATGCGACAGATCGGTAAACGACATCCGCGAGAGTGCCGCGCGCAATTGAGGCTGCGTCTCCTTGTCAAAGACCGGCGATGCATAGCGGGCCCACGCCAAGTTGTCCGCCGTCTCCGATTGCAAGAAATATGCCGTATCCGGCTTTCCGTACACGGTGTTGGGAAAAGCGAGCGACTAGATCATCACATCAGCCCCAGTATTCGAGCGAGAACAGGGGGGAACACACACCGTGACAGGCGTTCCAGGTTCCAACTTTTCGTCAACAATCGCCGCTTCAGGTCTTGCAACCCCAGAGTGATCGGTCCACTTCCCGACACGAATGACCGTAGCGCTTATCCTCGGGTTCGCGCACAATTGCACCACGAACTCGAGTGCCAGTCGATCGTCTGGACCACCAAAGAACGGGAATAGGACATGCTGTTGACCATTCGTACCTGCATTATCCCCTAAATCGACAAAGAGTGCTACATCCGTCTTGCTGTGTCTAAAGACACCGCGAACAAAGTGCGAGTGGAGCGTCGATGCAGAATTGTCCTTGGCTGAAACCCCAAAGAACGTATCGAAGGGGTTCGGTTCCGCCTTTTCAGAGTGATCAGCTGTTGAAGCTAATGAAGGCGGAATCCATGGAACGAGGATGAGTTGCGAAGCATGCCTCTCAGCGTGCATAGTCACGGCGCGAGCCCATTCATCCTGCGATACGACAGACAGCGACGCAGAGACGGGCATGTCGCTCTGTTCTCCAAACATCTTGAACACACCAACAAGGGGATCGGTACTGATCAGCGTGTCCGTTATTGACGATTTTATAATCGACGATGTACGTTCCGACAACTCGATCAGACGGAGCGCATTCACCGTAGTCTTTTTTGACTTCCTATCGCGAGACGCCAGGTCCTCGGAGGCGGGAGGGACGACCAGTTTCGTGAGTGCCATGATCGCAGGCATGTGATTGAATTCATCGAGTACCACGGCAAATCGGTGACGCCAACCTTCACCCTCGGATGCCTCAGAGGCATCACTGAGGGATGTCTCTCCCTCATTGTCACCCTTGATCGCGTGAGTGATACCAGTGCCAAGTACATAATTTCGGTACTTGGGCGGATAAATGAGGTTGACGACAGGCGTCGTCATAAACGTGAGGAGCAACGCTTCGAAGACGAACATGGAGAACACCTGTTGAGTGAGGATTCCTGCAGATAGCCCGACGTTGAGGACGATCAACTCTACCAAACTATACAACAGTAAGACATGACAAGCGATCAATTCACTGACACATACCCTTTGCAAGTCATGAGAGAACCAACGGTGGTCGCCTCGCGCCAGGTGAAACCAAGTGCTCTTGACGAGAGCGAACACCCTGTGAATTTCCCAGTAAAGTCGAGAGTCGCGATAGCAAAGACGAATCCCCATGCAGTCCCTGAAAGAGGATTTCAATAAAAGGGACGCGTTCCGTGTAACCGACACGCACCGGTATTGATCAAGCCCAAATTCGTGTTCAGTCCGGAAATCGTGAAATACTAGGCATGTTGAGCAGAGTAAAGTGGTGCACGAACGTTCGACTTACGAGGGGAATAAAAATGATTTGAACCATGTCTTCGAGCTTTTCCACAAAGGCGATGGATATACCACCCTCACGAGGAACGATAACACCAACGACGAATGCACCTGCGAGGCGTAAAGTATCACAGATGAGTACCCCAACAAATCAAAGCCGTTTGACCAGACGCACCGAAAATCGCATTCACACCGACGATATCGGTAAAAAAGGCAGAGCCCCAAAGGACGAGCATGACCACCGTCATATAAATCATGGTAGGCCCATGAACAGTACTTCCCGTTTTCCTCGCTAGCCGAAGCAGTACCCATTTGACCGGGAAGAGGAGGAACAAGGTGTACGCCAAGCATGTGAGGAATGTCCACAGGGCAGTGAGACCCGACGTCGCATTTACAAACGCAACAGCCAACGCAAGGAGACTCCAACCAATGACATCGTTCGCAACACCTGCGGACAACGCAATGAGGCCGACCGTCGTCTCGAGCAGTTTGAGTGAAGAGAGGATACGACAGAGGACCGGGAATGCGGTGATTGAGTATGTCACGCCGATGAAGAGCATGAAATAATTGAAGTTCTTGGATGGATCAATGAAATTGTGGTATATGGCGACAGATATACCGCATCCAATGGCAAACGGGGGAAGCACGCCTGCGAGAGATACTATGACTGACATACGAGCATTTCGCCGGATAATAGTAGGGTCGATTTCAAGGCCGATGAGGAAGAGGAAAAGGCAGAGCCCAATATTGGCGGTGAGGGATAGATATGGAATCGAGCTTGCAGGGAAGATGTGGCTCGTGAAACCAGGAACCCGTCCGAGCGCAGTGGGACCTTGAGCCTAGGGTCAGGATACCATACGAACAAACGAGCTGACAGCTTAGCTGGTTTACCTAGTAGAATGCCTCCAAGGATCTCGGCAATAACGCGGGGTTGTTTGATTTTGCCCAGAAAAAACCCGAGTAGCTGGGCCATCATAATAATGACACCTGTCCTTACGTGAGTACCGTTGAAAGGGGCCGAAAAACTGGGGTTGACGCACCGAGTTGAATGACCCATAGCCTCAACGGATCCGCGGTGTTGTACGAAGCTGGATCTTGGCCAGTCAGGAGACCGCCCTTGAAGACGCAAAAAACATGAGCACAGCCTATGTCAAAGTCGAATTCCATACGCACCTGGCCCTGAACTGCCCTCTTTGCAGAGAAACTCTGGAGAGCGGAGACGGTCGCACTCGAAAGCTCGCCCATGGTGGCGCTACCTCGATGTCCACAACGATTTTACACGTCTTATAAACCTTGCCGGTGGCAGTACGCACGGAGATAGACACTGTGCCTAGTGACCGCGCGTATGTCCCAAAAAATAAATTTGCTGGAGGCAGTGGGGCGTATCAGCAGAAACAGTATCGATGAGAACGACTTACCGACGGGACTGGAGAATGGATATAGTGACTGAGTTAAATCCCCTGTCGTCTCGATTATTTGATCCCCGACACGACCATGACATATTAAAATGACACAAGGTTCTCACCATATAGTAACCCCATTGACCCACTCAATGCCAGTTGGGCGTGAAGCATCGAAACAGAAAGGAGGACAAATGGTGTTAGTAGTCTGAAACAATCAGCATTGGTAAAGGCACTTCGGTCCGTCAAGTACTTGTAGTCTAAAACAATCTAACCAACGTACGTATGACCAGATCTCTTGGCAGGAGACGTCAGGAACTTTTTTCGGATGCGGCCATGGCATCATACTAGTACTCAAAACGACGCAGAATTCGGTAACGACGGGCCGTAATGTGGATGACCACAGTTGACGCAACACGCTCCACAATTTTCTTGGGGGAACCCTTACAAGTTCCAACAACCCCAAGCGGTGTGGCGGTACCTCGTGTCCAACAAAAAAAAGACATATTTGAAGTGGATCCAGTCGCTTGAACAGGTTACAAATGGCACCTCCACGCGGAAACCCAGCTCGGGGTCCACAGGAAAAAAAAAAGTGCAACTGTGGATCCTACGTCAGGTGTATGATTAGACATGACACTACCTGGTAACCGTTCTCAGACAAAGGTTTTGGTGATTTCGACCGTCACGGTCTCTGGCAATATTATAATCCTCCGATAATGCTGGGACGAGGCTCCTTGCTATTCGGAACCCGGGCACAGCTGGCCTCAGGAACCAACACGTCACAGGTGGTGTTCGCGATACCGTTGACTGTAGTGTCAGGACAAGTTGAAGTGACTGAGTGCGAAGTTTCAAGTGCGTCATTCACACTTCGTGCAACGAAAAGTGACTTGTCGAAACGATTATCGGTCAAAAACAGGTGTAAAATTAGCAAGCCCATCTCCCAGCCCAATCCATGATCGCAGGTGGAGACAATGGACACTTGGATGTCACTCGATGTCAGGAAACCAATCTACTTCCGATATTTCAGCACAAAATTCTCGCGGTTGTCGCACAGATGAGTCAACACGTCATGGACGACTTCATTTGAAGTTGGACTCGGATCAGTAAACCACCCATTTCGGCCAAATGTCATGACACAATTACAGCATTATGACAGCACTCAGGGAGTCACTGAGAGTGTTGTATGCCATGCTTGGGGTTGTGGAGAACTCATGGCAGGTAATGAAAATTTATTTTTGTATCCTCAGACTTGTTGGCATTTTAAAAAGTGCATTTAGATGTTACTTGAGGTATAAGTAAAGTCAATATGAAGTTGTGCTTAACTCTAGGAGTGTTTTGGGCACAAAAGTGATCCTGTCAAAACATTCCTGTCTTGTGCCCATTGTATCTGTTATTGTAAGCTACATGAGTAACTGTGAATACATATCTCAGTGATCATTGATCAACATCATAAATGGTGAGAGATTGATGGGGGGAAACAAAGGAAAGTGTGAGAAGAATGATAGTGCAAGTTGATCATGTAATGCTATTTTTTACTAATTTTTTTTCATACTCTTATTTGGTACCCAACATCCATCTATGGTTTGATCATATTTTATTGATTTTGCCGCCGTATGTCGAGCGACGCTCACTGGGTTGTCCTCGAGGAGTGCACTTTTATAAGCTATATCGGGGTGTACTTATTGCCAGAATTCACAAAAGCCTTGGAAAGGGTTGTACGAGCAGGCGGTGTCATTTCTGTCATGGGATTCACCAGTACCGATGATATATTGATATTTGGAGTGGATCCAGTCACAACAAGTGACAAGATGGCACTCCACACGCCGGAAACCGTCCTTGGACGCCACGAAAGAAAAAAAAAAGTCGAAACGATGTCCCTCGACAACTATTGAGAGGTTTCCGGGTGCAGTATGAAAGCGATGTGATTTCAACCCCTTTGATCCTTTAATTTGCCAATCTAGAGTAGGATTGACCCAAGTGTTGATTGTGTCAGGTATGTAGATCCTGTTGCTTCCTCGACAAGCTTCCGGACAGTCCTGGATCCAGCAGCGCTAAATGTATGACGAGGTTGCCCTAGATCGCGACTACTGTATACAAATGTGAACGCTCCAAGGTGCACAAGGTTGCGTGGTCGCCTATTACCCGTTCTTATATGTTGTTGCCATGAAGACTCTTCCACCGAGGGTCCTAGTGGGATGACCATCAACAAGTTACGGGTATCAATAATACCATATTTTATTATCGGCCAATCGACTTGTGACCGTGTCCCGTTTATAGCGCAGATTGTGATCAAGTGATCTTGCGCCGTTCGCCTCGTTGCAGACTGCGACGTACGACGGATCAGGTTAGAAAGCTGGGTCCGTGGGATATACCACCCCGTCGGAGTCGTCATTTCTCCGGACGCTCGTATCACGTTTGGAGATTGGAGACCTCGATGAAAGTCGGTAATTAGATATATAGGAGAGAGTCGTTCGATCATTCTTACCTGTACGAGGGAACAATAAGGAGGTACGATAAGGAGGTAAACGGAAGGGTGGTCGACCAATCAGATTGAACGATTCGCTATCCACCCGCACCCGAAATAGCTAGCTTCTTTTTATGCGAATAACCAAAGCTTGCAGTGGGAATGGGTATCCGTGCAGTCCCTCGTCGACTGTTGATTGAAGACATGTTTGAAGATCGTGACAAGAGTGGCTCGGTAAATAGCCGGTCGCCATCTTCAAAGGTGGAGCGGGTGACAACAACCTCCGACTGAGACCTCGTCTCGAGTACATGCACGCTCTGCTAGAACGTCTCTTGGATGGGCGCCGAGATGAACGACGAGCCTGTGTAGTGGCCCAAGGAGAAACGAGTGGCGTTGCCACCCTCCTAAATCCGGACTGCACGTGGATTTGATGCTCTGAGTATTTAACCTTGCCGACACCTCCCCTTCCTCCATTAATCGTACCCTCACAAGCAAGAAAGTCGATGGAGTCCACCAACAAGACAACCGTGAACCAGCCTCAGGCTGCCGTTCAAATGAGTATGTCGTCCACCCCTGTCGTGTCACAACGTTCCGAATAGCCTCCGTAGGCGTTATGAACCCTGCGCCCGCTCACAACCACCAAGAGCATCACCACGCCAAGCGCCTTCGTGGCGGTGGTGCTGGCAAGGTACGTCAAATACCCCGCTCACAAGGCACTGCGTCCCTAATATGGCTCACCGTTTGCTAGGATTGTTTCTTGGCCGCCCTCGAGTGCTTCCTCTGCTTCGGTGCGTACTATTTGGGCAGTGGGTTTCCCCAGACACGACTGACGAGGGTATCCACACAGAATGCTGCAAGGTACACTTCATCGATCGTTTGCCCCCCATTGTCACGCCTAACATCGTTTTACACAGGAATGCTGCGAGTGCGCCGCGGACATCGTCTGTACGTTTGGGATTAGGTTGTGTTTGTGCGTTGCTGACCACCTAAAACAATCCAGGCTGCCCTTGCGAGATGTGCTGCTGAGCATGCAAACAGATTCGTTTATGTACTATGTTTCGTGTTGTATCTTATGAACTTTTTTTTGATTGATTTCTTACGCAAATAACTTGGAACTGTTTCCCATGAACGGTCAAACGTGTGCAGTATCTTTACGATATAACAGCATCTGACGTGTTTGTGGAACGCAGTGTCATTGCAGTTTCATATCGCTAAAGGAGGCCTCGAGGCAGTTTGCGCATGAAACGACTTGTGGAGTCCAAAGAAAACGGATTAAAAAAATACAATACAATACTGGAATACAACCACGCTAGGATACAACACCTTCCCTCTCCATCTTTCGTCGTTTTCGTTCTTGTTCCTCCAATATCAGTCGCTCTGCAGCAGACATTGCAGATGCTGGTCGTTTCTTGTCGTTGCCGGTATCGCTATGATCCGTGGATTTAAAAGTCTTGAAGACGTTGGCACGTTTCAAAGGATTCGCACCCAGTTTCAGGGGATTGAGCTTCAATCCCCCTCCGGGCGCGGGTGTGCTTGCGACGGGTGCGGTCGACTTCATGGAGATCGAGAGGACGACTTTCTCGGCACCGTCGTCCCGTTGTAGACCCTGCTCTTCCGCGGGTGGAGAAGCTGACCCCGAAGACGTCCCAGCCTCTTTCGCTGCCCTCTCGATCTGCTCTGCAATCAATATACGTTCACGTTGCTCATCCGACATGGTTGCGCGCTCTTTTTTGAGCGAGGCTTCTTGCTTGGCGAGCGCCTTGGGCGAGTTATCGACCCATGCGATGAACCAACCCTTGTCCGTTTCGTCAACGCGGGCGATGCCTGAACGACCGAGATGTTTGACGAATTCTGTGAGCGTGACCCAGCGGGTAGCGTTCATGTGGAGATGGTTCTTGTCCTGGATGAATTCTTGATACACGCGATTCGCAAACACCCGTTTCGTTCCGAACCTGAGTATAAGACCACGTCAAGAAGAGAACGCGTGTGCCGATTGGGACGTACCTCCGAGAGAGGAGTTGGACAAAGTCGTGTTGGAATTGGCCGGAGAAATCGGCAATATGTCTCCCGGCGTTCTCACCAACGACGAGCATCTGACGAAGATGACCCTCGGATTGGACGTGGCATTTGAAACCGTTTTCGTCTCTACATTGTTTCTCGCAGACTTGGCAGTACCATCGAAGGCGCTGTAGGCCTTTCGACTTCATCTTGTTGGCCAAGTACTTTGGCGTTCCAACTGACAGACATGATCAGGGATTGAATGAGATGGTTAGCATGAATATATACCTTCTGCGCGAGGCATGATGGGCTAATAACGAGTAGTAGTACGAGGAGGACAAGGATGATATGTATTTCTCACGCCACTTTGTTTACCAGTGCCGCATATTGCACAGCCACTACTCATACGACGCTTCCAATGCTCAGCGAAAAGGCAAAGGGAAAGCAGCGCGCGATTGACCCAGAACGCGATGGCGAACCGTCTCAAGCTGACTCTAGAAATCTAACAATCCGTTTTACAGAGGGCATACCAGACCTCTTTCTGTACATATCCAGTACCGACGCCGTTCGAGACGTCAAGGCAAAGGTGCGGGTCTTGCTCGACTCTCGGTCGTGTCTCATACCATCTCAGATAGTCGCTGCACGTGTCCAGTTGAAGGAACGGCGGTTGCGGTTGATACACGCTGGGCGATTGCTCACGGACGGTACTCTACTGCATCCCTGGCTGAGCACATTGGAGGAACGACAGCTCCGTGCCAAGACGTCTCTGTCCAATGACTCGTCTTCACCCTCGCAGCAACCTCATATCATCACTTGGTTACACTGCTCGGTTGGGCCCAAGATCGACCCAGAAGCGGAAGTCGAGGACAAGGCCCAGGTATGCACAGGCGCTTGAGAGCGTGAGGCTGTTGACGAAGGAAACGGATAGGTCGCGCAACTCCAGCCATTGCGTGGTTTCGACCGCCTTGTCGCAGCTGGGTTCTCAGAGGAAGATATATCCAACTTTCGAAGGCAATTCCACAGCCAGTCGTCGTCAAACTACCTCGACATCGAGTTTGAAAACGATGAGGACTGTATGTGGATGTTGTGTTTTGGTGGACTGAACCTGATCTGATGCGGTAGATGACGAGCACGCGCGTGCATTGGAAGAGCAATGGATCGATTCCATGGATAGTGTAGGCAATGCGCCGCTCGTTCAGACGTCGGCACAGAGCATGATTTTGCGAGGTATCGTCATTGGGTTTTTCTTCCCCATCCTCCCCTTGTTCTTCTTGCGCGATGCCAAGCCTGCCGCTTTCTGGGATGACGGCAGTGAGGTCCTGCCTACAGAAAACGTTATTTTCCCGTATGTTGCTACCCGTTCCAGTGATTGTTCTGGTTGATCATAGCCTTGTTCTAGACGCAAGACACAGCTGGGCATTGTGATTGGGTTCATGGTGAACGTATTATTCGGAACGTGGAGATACCTGTTGGAGACTTCCTAACGAACCCCCCCTGATGTACCATGTATGGTAACGGGAGTAATACGGCGACGCGAAGTCGCGTGCTGGCAAAGTTTTTAAATTGACGAGAGACGCTTGTTGTTGTTCATAACCCTCGACGACTCTCGTTTGTCTTTTCATCTCTGCTTGAATACGCGTGAAACGACAACTCCACGTCGTCTCGTTCTCCTCATCAACCATGGACTTTCAACCGCTCGCCAATCTCTTCGCTACCACCTACAACGCCGATCCCAATATCCAAAAAGCGGGCGAACTCCAGATTCGCAAGGTCTGTCGAGGCCGCATTCGGTCGTCAACAACTGACCTAGATCCCACCTCATGTCCTAGATCGCTGCACAAGAGGGCATCTTGACTGCCATCTTGCAAATCATTGCATCTGATAGCGTAGATCTGTACGTGCCCACGCGTACTACCCCCTGCACGCTCACCCGCTCACTTTTCATCCAGCCCCACCCGCCAAGCATGTTCCGTCTACCTCAAGAACCGTGTCCACACATCATACACCCTCGATGCCCCCGGGACACGTCCAGAACAGGTCCCGATCGCCCCGTCCGATCGCGACGCGTTAAAATCTGCCATCTTGCAATTGCTCGCAGTCTCGCCTTCCAGGACGATCACGGTTCAGCTCGGTGCCACCCTCAAAGATCTCGTCTCGCATGATTTCCCAGACCGCTGGGAGGGGTTGCTGGACAGCGTGAACGCGTTGTTGACGAGTGGGGATATTCGCGAGGTCGGAGCGGGCTGTGTGGCTGCACTCGAGTGTGTGCGTGCGTTTAGGTGAGCCGGGGGTTCGTTCGAACGTTCTTGGTTCGCGTATCGCTGACGGGCTGGGGTAGGTACCGTCAGGTCAAGGATTACCTTCCTGTCATCGTACCGAAGCTCTTCCCGACGCTCGTGACCGTTGCCAGTAGTATGTTGAACACACCTCCATCGTCGGCTCAAGAAATCCCGTCGATGTTGCATCTCATTCTAAAGACGTACAAGACGTCCATCATCGTCAACCTGAGTGAACACCAACAAAGTCCCGAGAGCCTTGTACCTTGGGGCCGACTCCTCTTCCAAGTCGTCAATCTCTCGCTGCCGAGCGACGCCGTCCCTGAAAACGAGGAAGAGAGGGAAAGGTCCGAGTGGTGGAAGGCCAAGAAATGGGCGTATGCTACGCTGGGCAGACTGTTTCACAGGTCGGACATCGTTAAACGCGACGAGTTTCGTAGACTGACTTACGAGAAAGATTCGGGAACCCTTCGCAACTCCCGTCGCCGATGCAAAAGGAGTATGCGGCGTTTGCCAATCACTTTGTCACGGCGTTTGCGCCAGAGATCTTCAAGGTCTATCTTCATCAGGTCGAGCTTTACGTGTCCAAGCAGGCGTGGCTGTCAAGGAAATGCCAGTATCAGATTTTCCAGTTCTTTACTGCATGGTATGTTTCGTGGTCTGTGTCGTTTGTCCTCGACTGACGCCCCTCGAGTATCAAGCCAAAATCTACATGGATTCTGTTGAAGCCTCATGTTGACCGCCTTGTTGCCAACTTTGTGTTCCCTCATCTCTGTTTCACCCCTGCCGATCAGGAGCTCTGGGAATCTGATCCTGTCGAGTATATCCGGGCTTCCGTGGGTATGTTCGAATCTTTTTTGCCGCGCATCCGGAACCCGTCTCCTGACAATGTGGTGCAGATGAATACGAGAACGTATCGTCTCCCGTGTCAGGTGCCATCTCGTTCATCCTCTCGTTGGCCAGCGTTCGAACCAAGATCACGTTCTTGCCCATGCTCCATCTTGTGAACAACGTTCTTCGTTCGTGAGTCCCATGACCCCATGTACAGAGCTCTTGAATGTATCCTGTCCCAGGAACGCGGCGCCGCCTCAAAAATTCGGGGCGTTGAATATTACGGCGGCACTTGGCCCATTCATTATGCGCCATCCCGAGGTCAAGGGGAGTATGGAAGACTTCATGATGCAGCATGTTCTCCCCGAATTTACTGCCGGCGAGCCATATATGCGCGCTATCGTGAGCTTAGTCTTGGTCCCCCCTTTTTGGTGCTGACGGATGACCTAGGCCTGCGAGGTACTTGGAACGGTCGTGAAGCATAACCTTGAATGGAGTAACCCAGAGGTAGGCCTCACAGCCTGTGTTTGTTTGTGTCCATGATGACACTCGTGTCCTGAAGAACCTGGCGAGGCATTCGAATGCAGTGGCGACTGCCCTCGACGACCCCGAGCTCCCAGTTCGCGTCCAGGCGGCCTTGGCACTTACACACATGGTCGTTGTCTACGAATCAGGTATGGCATACCCGTGAACGTGTGAGATCCCGTCGTGATGAGCATGTTATGCAGTACGGACGGCCGTATCACCTCGAGTTGGCGAAGTCATTCGACGTGCGTCTTTTATATGATGCTGAGAAATGAAGCGCTGATGCCATGACAGGTCTCCTCAAACTGTCTGACGAGACGGATCTCGATCTTCTCAACAACGCGATGGAAGCTATGGTCGAGCAGTTCCAGGATGAGCTTCTTCCGGTTGCGACAGAGTTGACGAGTAGATTGGTGGGTATCTCGTGACTTGGTTGCACGTTGTTGTACTGACGATGGGATGTGACTAGTGCGAGTCATATTTACGTCTGGCAAGGGAAGGGTTGTCGCAGGCGAGCGAAACTACCTTGGACAGTGTGGATATCGAAACGTTGTTGGACACCGACGAGGACAAGGTATATGGTGCGATGGGCGTGGCGAAGACGATCAGTACGGTAGGTTTGTCTTGTGCTGGGTATTGGCTTTGACGCTTGACGCGGAAACGCATGCGCAGATCGTGTCCTCGGTAGACTCCAATCAGGATATTTTGAGACAGGTGCAAGAAGTAGTTATACCCATCATTCATTTCACGCTGGAGAACAAGCTGATCGGTGGGTAATGGACGACGATGCTTCCTTTTCCTTGCTGATACACGATCCTTAGATTTGTTCGACAACATGTTTGAGTTGGTGGACAACCTGACGTTCAAGCTTGCGTCCATCTCGCCAAATATGTGGCCCGTGTTCGAGCTGACGTATGGACTCTTCAAGTCGGATGCCATCGACTTTTTGGACGGTGAGCGTTGTGCCGTGCATCGCATGGTGCATACTCAGTGTCATCGTTTATGCAGAGATGCTTCCCTCTTTGGACAACTTTCTGTCCTATGGCGCCGACGTCTTCAGAGCTCGACCCGACTACAGGCAACAGGTGTTGGACGTTTACGAAACGTCCATGACCAGCAAGAATCTCGGTGACAATGACAGAATAAACGGCTGCAAGCTCGCCGAATCCATTCTTCTCAACCTCGCTGGTCACGTTGACGATGTATGTCCAACTCCCGTTTCCTCACCCGAACTGATTCGACATCGTTCCCTCTGTAGCACCTCCAAAGTATCATCAAGATCGCCATCGACCACATCGACGGCGGCGACTCCTACGCCTTCAAACTCGCCAACCTCGTCGTCCTCATCAACACCGTCTTTTACAACCCCACTGCCGCGCTGCACCTGATGGAGAACTACAAGCCGGGCACTGCCCGTCTCTTTTTCGACAGGTGGTTCGCGGCGATCAACACCGAAGATAAACTACCGCGCGTGCACGACAAGAAGCTGAGTTTGCTCACGTTGAGCAAGTTGTTGGAGGTCGATGGGGCGATGATTCCGGCGAGCTTACAGGAGGGGTGGTATGGGATCGTGGCGGGTGCGTTGGTGATTTTCAAGTCGCTCCCGCAAGCGATATCGAGTGCGTTTTTTTTTTTTGGGGGGGGGGTGATGTTGACGAGCCGACAGAACGCAAGGCGTTGGAGCAAAGTTTGATCGATGAAGAAGACGAAGAAGAAGAAGAAGATACAAAATATTTGAATTTAGAGGGCGAGGACGATGGTGAGTGCTTTTCTGACATGCGTACTCGAACTTGACACGTCGGCGCAGAGGACGTTTGGGACGAAGACTCGGCCTATCTCGAGATGCTCGCCAACGAGGTGAGCCACCCCCCCTTTTTTTTTTCCAGCGACAACACTGACAGTTTGTCCACCCACAGAGCGCCCGTCTGAGAGCACGATCCGAGAAAATGACAGAGGAACGAGACGACGGGTCGGACACGTCGGAAGAATCAGAGATTGAAGAAGAACTCGGGTTTTTCAGCCTCATCGATGCGATCAATCCGTATACGACGTTCAAGCATGCCTTGACGAGTATGTCGTTTTAAGATCGTGCGCGTGTTGGTTTCTTGACTCGTTCTCCCCAATAGCTTTCCAGAACCAGAATGCGGCCTTGTATCAAGCTGCGACGACGACGCTGAGCGTCGAACAACAAACGCTCCTTATGGAAGTCATGTCCCTCGCCGAGTTGCAGAATCCGACACAGTAAGAATCGAAACGGAAACGAGATTGTTGTTCATCCCACGTCATCACAAGTCGTATGTTTGAATCCACGTTTTTTTAATCTAGAATACGTTTGGTATCCGAGTCGATGGTCTTTCGTGAACTCGTTCAGTGAGGCGGTGAGCTAGCCGACGGTCAAGGGTTGATGCTTTCGCGATTAAGTTGATCGATCGATGGACGGATAACCCTTTGGCTGTGCTCACCACTTTATTCTGCCGACTGATGGGGGGTCACACAACACGTGCAAAGAGCTAATCCAAATTCAATCTAGCATACACCGGTGGGGCGGGGCAGTGCGACGAAATGGTACATACATATGCGAGTTACCGGCATCAAACGAGTCACCCGGGGGGGGGGGTCATCATGAGAGCACGCGTGGTGCAAAAACAAGCGAGACGATCAACTCGGCGAGTCATTCATGAGGCTAGTCACTCAAACGACATCGGACGTCGTGTTTGATAACCGCGATGTTTCCGGCCTTTTGACGAGTTTCACTGTCGACGATCAACAAGTTGTTTTGGTGGCAGGTCCGAAACAGGGACGCGCGGTTTGTGGCGCTCCGCTTGCATGCGTCTACATCCGGGTTAGACCTCGGCCGTGGCATGCTCCCGACATCAACTCGCAACGCGTGCCAGATCGTGGCGCAAGAAAAAAGAGTCAGCCATGGGCGCGTATATCCAAACGAGACTGGTACCGAGCGCCGTTTACTCTTTCTGCTGCGCCTTGTATCGGGTCAAGGCGTCCTTTAGGGTTTAGCACCCATCAGTAACAATAGACGAGAAAAATAGAAAACGATGGGCATCAACGGATGTATTCCACGTGTTCGAGGGGTGTCGGCCGATGGTAGAACCTCTGCTCGGCGAGCTATCTGATTCAAAAAAAAAAAAAAGTGATCGCGACCCGATCCTCCGGAACGATGGAGGACGATCAACTCGGACGGTCATCGAGGTCATCCTCAAGATGGCGAGAACAAGATCGGACGCGTAGGCACTGGCAAGGGCGTCTTTCCGGCCCGAGTGAGTGTCGATGACCAACAGGTTGTTTTGCACATCGGACGAAAGACGCTTGATGCCGTTTTGCGTTTGCTGCGCTTTGCATCGCCAAGGCATGCTTTGGGTTTGTCACCCATTGGCAAAGATGGGTCAGCCAAAAAAAAATAGGGGAATGGGTATCAAGGGATGATTGTTACAGTCGTCCACTTGTTCACCGAGTGACAGCCCCAGGTTGTCGCAATCCCCATCCATTCCAGAACAGGAGGAGATGAAGAACCGTGGTAGGCGAGGGTTGGGGTAGACAAGTCTCCCCAAAAATCAGACAATCGAGATCAGAAGACGGTCATTCTGATCTTACGAACAGGGGGGGGAAGACGAAGGGACGGAAGAACGCAACCAGACTTTACATTTGTTTCTCCCTTTCGTACACTCGACAAGCAACACACGCCCGAGCGACCGCGGTATACCAACCTGAAACGTTTTCTTTTTTTTTTTTTTTTTTTTTTTTGCGCCAGCACCTTGGGTTCTGTTTGAATGTACAGATGCTCCGGAATGCCCGAGAGGGCTCAGCGAGGTGCAAGGACCATCCGTCACCCTCGGAGGGCGACCCATTTTACCGATCACCCCCGTCTGGCATCGTCCCTCCCGCGACCACAGCGCGATACAGAACCAGCCCCGAACGCCATGGACACCAGGCGATGCTGCATGAAACGACAGCTCCAATGGATACCGATACCGACGAGGCATGAGGAGTGCCGCACGAATTATTCAGAATTTCCTCCGGTGATTCAGGGACCGAAAAATGCATACGAGAGTGAAAGGCGACGATCCAGCGATACCGTCACCGACGTTTTCTTCCCCTTTTCTTTTTTTGTGCTTCAAGACCTGAGACAGACCCGTGTATCGGACGGGTGGGGGTACGTACGGCACGCATCGCAGTCGGGGGAAGAGAAGGACGATCGCTAGGACCTCGTGGCAAGGGGCGGTGATAGCGCCAGTCCGTCAGCCTCGGAGTACGTCTCCATCGCGCCTGTGCACTAGACGTGTTTCCCCAGTGGACGACGCATCCATCGTGGTCGGGAGGGGGGAAGCGAGAGCGAGGACGCGACTCAAACAAGAAAACGTCACCAGACAACACTTCGACACGCGTACGAGTCGTGTGAACTTGCGCCGTCACCTTCACGTACAGCGAATTCGAGAAAGGAGGCCAAGGTGACGATGCCAGCTCAGCTCGTAAGACGAAGCGCACCACTCATGCACGGTGATCGGTGAAATGAACGGTCCAGTCCGAGAACTCTGGAACGAGCAAAGGACCAAAAGAGGAGACCTTCTGAGCGTTCCGAGAAGAGGCAGCTGACATGCTTTGGAGGCGAGCCAGAGCGGTAATCACGACTGCGCTCCGCTTAGATCAGTGCCTGACTAGATAATGTCAATTGTCATATTCCCACAGAGGGACCTCGCCACGCCAAGGCTTTTCATTTTCGCGGTTTCCGTACTAGAACTCGAACACGATAAGTAGACAAACAACGCCGCCTGAAAAGAGAAACTGGAGTGCGGGGTTTGCGCTAGCACCATGGCGCCAGGCTTCTATTTTTTTTATTTTTCTTTCCTAGTGCAAGCACCGGGCGCCCAATGGTCGTTGCGAATGTAGGTTGCACGCTCGGGAAAGGTAACCCTGAATCTGTGAACTCCCACCGCCGGATGCTATGTGACCAAAATGAGGGGGAACGGCAGTCACCGACGGCGAGCAGTGGTCGATGCACTCGATCGCAACCGTACTCGGCTGGGTTTCTTTGTCAACCGAGGCTCGACATCGTCCTGTCGAACGCTCTTGTTCTTCTCGACAAGCTTTTCGGTATCCCAATGGCCAAACTTTCTCCGCGCTGCACTGCTGCCAGATTCCAAATATTCTGCTCGAGTAAGAAGCTGGGATGAAAAATCGGGACATTCGGCAAACGTCAACGCAGAGCGATACGATTCTGTCACCGGGCTAAACCGTGTCATCATGATATGATAGAGGATGTAAGAAAAACTTACTCATCAGACCTGAAAATGTTTATCTCAAAATCTACCGGGGCAAGCGAACGCAGTTCCGTCATGCTGATTCATAGTTAGTGACTCAATCCCACGACGGGCTGTACGAGTGGCAGCGATTGCGTACAGTCTTTCATGAAATCCGGAGAACTGGGTATTACCACCGATGACCCCGATGTTTGCCCAAAACATTCCCTGTAGATCTTTGGGGAGCAATGCAATGGACGCCGCTATCGTACCTGGAAGTCCAGTCTGTTCCAATCCTGGAAATTTTCAATCAACAAGGAACGATGTCAAATAAGTGTGTGATATCATGGATTTCAACGACCGACCGATATCGTCGGGACGAAATAGGAGTTCTGGAATCGTGAAACGTTCGTTCTCCATGAGAAGCACCTGATCTGTTGGGGTGAGCTCATATCCGGGTCGTCTGATCTCGCCCCCTCGATTGATGGAAAAGTTGGGTAAGAGGTATTCCATCACGATTGGACTCCGTTTCGGGCTCGACCTTGGTTGGTTGAATAACTGCTTGCTATGTCGTTTGGAAACGACGTACCGACAAATTTCGAGGTCCGTAATGAACTGGGTTGAGACGTAACAGCACGCCTCCTTGGCGTGATTCATAATGTACGTTTCATCCATCATATTCCACTGGCGATATGACACTACCTCCTTGAGTTGATTAGTCAGAAGTTTGCCTCCGACGTCCATTCTGATCAGATTAGGGATAATAAAGGAGGGCAGTTTCTAATCCGAACTAACCTCTTGACGGCATACCACTGGATTTGATGGTTGATCACAGGTACAACATGTGTAAAGCTGAATCCAGAATCGACAATGAGAGCGCATTCGGGAGTATTGAGTCCCTCAACAGTGAAGAGGGATCCATATGAAATCATGGCGGCGGCTGGACGAAAACGTTCGATGAGCGTGGCGCCGAGTATCCAAGGAGGAGCGCAACTTACGTGTGCATCTGTGATATGATTGGAATTCGTATTCTTCGAACACGAATTGGTCGTAAACATCTTGAATATTGGGGAGGTTGAAGTAAGGTTCAGTGATGATGAGAGAGGACTCTGGCGCGTTCACCTGCGGGGGCTATAGGGCGAACAAGGCGAGCGGGGACAAGGTACTGACAGAGAGGACTTCTGTAGAGAATAACCCATCCCATACAGCCTTTTGCGCATCCCAGTCGACGAGATAGCCCTAATTCACATCGGGGTCAGTCGCCGCACAGCGCGGTACGTTTATTCGGCCATACTTTTTCAAAAGGGAGCCGATAATGGAGTGAGGAAAAATCTCTACAACGGGCGATCTCATGTCCGATGTACGTCGTCTTGTCTCCCTTGGAGCGTACGACAGCGTTGGGAATGATTCTTTGGAATGAAAATCAAGTTCCCTCCGGATGAGCGGGTCGCCTAGACGCACCGAACTGACTCATCGTTCCCGACGACGCCGGCTTTGATGGCCGACGCGCCGTTATCAAGAACGACGGTGGTCAATGTCTCCATCCTAAATTAAAAAAAAAAAAGAGAAATTCAGTGATCACTGGCGGATGTCGTTCTGCAACAAGGCGTGAGAACGACTGGGTCCCCCCGTCCATCACGGTCTTGAGATATTTCGTCTCGAAACGCGTGCTCAGGAGGTCCGAACAATCGCTCGAAACAGGACTTGGTGACAGCAATATCGTTCATCCGCTCCACAATTGACGTTCCTGAATTTAGCGCCTACTGGATCGACTCGTTCTTGGCACACGTTCGCAACCTTGAAACTAGCAAGACATGTGTGTCGCATTTTTCACGCTAGAACACCCCGATTACGCTCTGTGCGTGTGCCTTTTTCCTCCTGACGTATCGGCGTGTTCATGTGTTCCGATCAGCGTCCTGTGTAGTAATCGGGACGAGTATCTCTCCAGACCCACGCAACCCGCTTGTTTCCATGCTTTTGGACAAGATCGAGCGCAACAGCGCAACATACTCTCCGGCATCGACGTCCAAGCCGGCGGCACATGGCTTGGTCTCAGTCGAACCGGAAACTTCGCTTTGCTGTGAGCGACCATCGCGCGCACGCGAGAGCGCGATCGTCTGACACGTCCCACAGGACCAACATCACCGAACCGACCCAAACGTTTCCCTCCTCCCGCGGTTTCCTCCTCTCATCCTTCCTCTCCGCCGCGCAGTCATCGCACCCGTTGGAAGAGGACGTTCGGAGACGGGTCCCTCCCGATGCACGCTACGCGGGATTCAACCTCATACTCCTCGCACCCGCACATCCCTCTCCACACCTCTCCTTTGACGCGCTCTACGTCACCAACCATGGTGCAGGCGGCCCGATCACCTATCGTCCACTCTCAGATACCCAAAGACGCCACACTGCACTCTCAAACGGCATCGACGGCCACGACGCAGACGAGTGGCCCAAGGTACAACATGGCATGCACGCATTCAAAGCCCTTGTCGACACCCTCCCACCGAACACGTCGGAAGATCAGCTCACGGAACGTCTCTTTGATCTCTTAACGTGAGTATAGGCCACCATGCCGTTTCTTTAGGTCACCACGCGTCGCTAAACGGGTTTCTTCACTTGGTTCTGGGGTGGGTGTTATTTAGATGGCGATCTTCCCAGCCACCCCGCGATCGTTTAGAAGCAAGACAGACGATTCAGGTCGATCCTCTCAATTTCGAGAATAGGCTGTATGGGACGCGGCTTTCCACCGTCGTGCTCGTCAAACGGAGCGGGCACGTTGTCTTTGTCGAGAGAGACCGGTGGACGTTGAGCAGACAAGGGCGGCCGATACTGGCAGATCCCTCTTCGCAACGTGTATTTCGCTTCAGGTTAGAGAGCAGCGAATTATCATCGTAATTCTACGTAGCCGGCGTGGGCATGTGTATCGTGTGACGAGTACATGACGTATAATGTACAGATGTAGGCAAGTCTAGTACAAATACCTAAGAGTACAAAGTCACAAACCAGCGCGACACGGCGAGTAAATAATGGCATCAAGAGCTGGATATAACAGGACAAGTGGCGAGAACGAGAGCTATGATGGGCCACGTTCATGTGATGATATTACTGTACATGGTCTGTTCGCCTGGTGATATGGGGAAATAAGGATTGAATCCGGTAGAAGCCATCGTATTCCACTCCGAAACGGATGCACCAGCGGATGATCCATGGAAGGGCGTGCTCGAAGACGAATGTGAGGACATAATTTCACTCTCGGTAGGTGTGGGAAGAGTCCCATAAGGCGAACCTGTGCCCTCATCCGGATCATTTCCACTAATTCTCACCGACCAAAAGAGATTAGCTCATACTGGACATGAGGTCGCCGCGAGGCAACAGAACAGGGACGTACTGTATGAGATTGCAAAGTTCGTTGATGCGCCGGAACAATTGGCACTGAGAGTTTTCTGGATGTTGGGCGTACTGCCTCAGTGACGCCAAGGTAGTTTGGAGCTGCTGTCCAAGCGACACGATGGCGTGCTCCGCGCCAGGGTTGGTTCGACATGCGCAAAAATGTTGCGACGGCGGTGAATCCGACGGAAAATGATTTCCGGGTTCGCATGGATTCATCTGATAGACGTTTCCGTTTTCATGATAGGGAGGGTCTGGTGGGTGATGGCCGTATGAGAGACCGTTGGTGGAGGTCGGCGATGGGTACGGCATCGAAGAGCGCGCGTTGGTAGGGATGTTGCCATTGTTGTAATGGTGGCCATTCTGGCGTTCATATGGAGGTGACGCCGAATTATCCGAATGGAAAGCTGGATACGACGCTGGAGGAGACGGCGTGAAACGATATAGATGAGGCTGAGATATATCCGCAATTGGCTCGATCTTGATCGGAGTTCCAGAGGCTGAAACCAGACCCCGGGGCTCCTGGTTCGAACGCGCCAGCGTGTCTGGGGAACGTGCACGGCGCCTGAGATGCAGACTGTTTTTGGCGGCGCGTGAGTGCCACCGTTCGGACGGGTCACCGTCCCTGAAGTTGGCATCAGCCCAGCGAGGATGGGGCTTGCCTAGACCACCAGTAGATCAGGAAGATGGAAGAGATGATGAAACAAATATGCATACCACGGAGCTCCCTTACGAGGCTTTCCAACTCCGCTATTCTATTGCGCAGACGAGTGGCTTCGTCGAGGGAAGGGTCATCCCTGGGATCCCTTTCAGTGAGGATGGTGGAACGGGTGGCCATGAGGGACGGACGTACCTGAGTGCTGGATCATCAATCTCATACACACAAAGGCCAGTCTATTGAGATGATGAGTGAGGTGGATGAAAGAGGAGGTCGAGTACGCACGAGACCAAGCTGGATGCAGCGTTGGCAAGGACGTTTTCTGTCACACTAGAGGCGATGTGAGGAGGAGATGGGGTGAGGGAGGAAAGGGAGGGACCTTTCGTTTGGAGGTGTGGCAGTTGAGACAAGACTGGGTGGTGCGGTTGCGTCTGCGTTTGCGGTGATCTGTGTCGACGGTAAAGTCAAGATCCATTATGTGGAGTTTGGAGGGGAAGGTGTGTGAGAGAGGAGGAAAGAAGAACTTTGTGGAAGGGGTGGATATGGAGATGGTTCACGGGGTGGACGGGGACATTAAGTACTTAAGTAAGGAGGAGGTGGAGATCTGGATCACCTCGGGCATTGACAGCAGGACCAATCGTTTTGACTCTTCTTCACGAAAGCGGTCTGTGTGTGACCCAGCCCTGCCTTCCAGTCTCGGCAGTGACATAAATACAACGCGTGAGTAAAGAACAGACAACTTGCCTCAATCAGGGCTGACTTATCCAAATATCCCCGTTGGTTTTGCATGGTGCACATCCTGACCGGGTTCTTGAGCCTAATTCCAATGCAGTGCGCTCGGATATCTGATTAGCACATGTGAACGCGCCCGTGGTGTTCCAAACCCAGCGACGGGTGACCCCCCCCCCCCCACCCTCATTTGTGTCCGATTCAGTCCAGGGTGTCATCGCCCTCGTCGAGCGCACCGTGAGGTTGCCCTTTTTTGAAGGAGCATGGGAGCGGTTGCATGTCAGCCAGACACAAGTGTCAGGAGGTCAGATCACCTCTGTTGACGGCGATTTTGGATGGCGAAGTCGGATCTGCCTGAGAATTGCTACACCTTTTACGGGAAATGTAGGCCATAATTATTTCTTGAAAATGACGTAAGGCAACGCCCATCCCGTTCGCAGGCTCCAACACCCAGCGAATTTCTTTCATATCTTGTTCATGAAAAAGAGTCCTCGACAACACGTGAAAGATAACGATGTACCCGAACGAGGCAACCACATCCTCATTGTTGTCGCCAACGAGGGCGGAGGGGGATAGCAAATTACGTCTACATGTCGACCAAGAGGACCGGCTTTCTGTCTGTCAGAAACGGAGGTACATCCCAAAAAAAACAAAAAAAAAAAAAAAAAGCTTCCGTCATTGTCGGCAAGGCTGATCAGGATGAAGTTAAGTTTCAAGTTCGAAGACCGCAAACTTACCGTTGACTCGGAATTTTGATCTATCACTTTATCTGAATATATTTCTCCCGCCGATCAAGTCCGATTGTGCGCGCTCCACAAGTATCTGATCACAATGAACGACCAGTATACCGTTAATCGCACAAAAACATCCTCTTGGGCCCTGGTAACAGGTTAAACTTTGAAATGCCGTTCATAGCTTCCCGATTTCTACTCGTACTCATCACCCAGGTACGCGAGCACAACTACTACTCCCCCTCCAGTCCACACATTCATGTCCAATTGGTATACCCCGGGAAAAATCAATCATCCCGGCACACGGGCCCCATTCAATTGTCTCAATCTGGTACCTCCGTCGGTTACATCCGGTCTAGAAGAGAGGCTCCATCTCCTCCCCACGGACACTTCCGGCCACCTGTGACGCCCAGAATTCGCATCACTCCGCGCTCGGCGTCACCATTCCACTTCCCCGACGCTGTCACACTCCTCCTATGACGAGTCCGCACCAACGCACTTGCTCAGATCCTCAACGTGGCATGCTTGCCCGGAACAATCTTGTCATCTTGCTACTCTTCAGGGTCATCATCGCCGTGAGACCCATCATCGGAAAGTGCCTCGTGCCTGCACCCTACTCGGTAGCTCTTGGAGTCTTTACGGGATGCACCTCCGAGGACTATGATATGAAGAACGTCGTCCAAAGTCATTCACCCCTCACGTGGGATGCTATCCGCAAATGACTCTGACGTTTGAAAAAAAAATTGGGTGCCAGAAGCACGTTCCAGATTGTCCAAAAGTACTCGACAACGAGGCAACAAGCGGACCGGTCACTCGTAATACCTCACAACGTAACTCTCCATCGTTCTTCGCTTTGCGCCCCAACTCGATCCCGGTGCATAGTGCACATCTATGGGACGGGCGGCGCGATAATTTTGGACATCCAAAATGATGGCATGTCTAGATCGGACCCTCGCTGTCATCGATCGGGATAACGCGCGGAGATGTTTTTGGAAGTAACGGGGTCAAGTCGACCCTTGAAGAACATCAAGGCGCATCTTCCGAAGGGGCCGTGCGTTCCCATCTACAACTTGGTCGGTATGTATACCTCGCAACATACTACCCAAAATAAAGAGAGTGCACTGCCAACCTTCACACAACTGATGAGTCCGTCTCCGCAGTTGACATATAGGTAGGTTTTCGCAAACAGACTTGGACATCGCACGTCATTGACAGGAACGCGGACATCTGATTCTAACCGTTTTCGTCAAAAAAACCCGCGATCTCGACATACATAGGATGATAAGGTACGCCACCTGACAGTCAGGATCACTAGCACTGCACGACTCGCCATGATCCGAACACTTTTGGGCTGAGCATGGGGTCCAGCGAATTTGTCGAATACGAACCACACTAGAGGAGTGCACCGCTCCGACCGGCCTTTTCCGTCGAAACCAGTGACTGCTACCTTTTGGCTTTCATGGGGAAAAAGCTACCAAAGTGAGGAGACTACTGCTGTGAATGGATGAATTAGTGACCCGAAAACTATACGACTGGGAGTTCTCCGATCACCGACCGTTGAAGAGTATGTAGACTCGGAATTCTGACCTTGAGAATCGCCGATATCTGCTCTTGCGTCTTGGACGCACTCGAGTTCTTACAGTGACTTTGCTTATGTAATCCGTTCGACATGTTTGCAACGCGTTGGTGACACTTGGCGTGTGTGGAGCTATCACTGACTCAACCCTTGTCTTGCATGCTGGCACGGTCAGTACTTTTTTGCTCCACTTCTTATCAGCTTTTCAACATCGTTGAAGATGACCTCGGAGCCTGAATCCCCAGCTTCTCCTAATGAAACTTCTGATGTCTTGCATTCTCCGTCCGAGCCGGAACCCAAGCCTGGCCTCAATGGTGCTCCCGTTCGTTGTGAGTAGCAACCCGGCCAGTTGAAACGTTGTTCATCGTGCGCCCAGGGTTCGATGTATGTTACCGGTCAAGCACCATTCTTGACGAGATTGACGCGAACAAAGGCAGATCGCACCGAACCTTACACTCGGATAGCCCCTTTCCAGGAGCGCCATGATACCTCTGTAGAGTGCGTCAACCTCGACCCCTTCTTGTATTCTTACCGAAACCCGGACAGATTCTTCTACAAACCCATCACACTCACTGCACTTTCACTCGGTCTCGCCGCCTTGGCTTATATTGCCATGACCCCCGACGTTCTTGCAGAAGGGCGAGACAAACGTCGCGTGTATGCGTTTTCCATTTCATGTTGCTCGTGTCCTGATCTCATTTATATTCAGAGGAGTCTATGCCGCTATAGCTTCCTTCTTAATGTTTTCCATGATTCAGTTCAGGGACGGGCCCTTCGTACGGCCCCACCCGGCGTTTTGGCGGATTGTACTAGGAATCAACTTGCTCTATGAACTCACATTAGTCTTCTTACTCTTCCAGGATCTTCACTCTGCGAGAAAAATGATGACGCTCCTGGATCCTGCCTTGAACGTTCCTCTACCCGAGAAGAGCTACGCGGAAAATTGTGCGTTTACTGCGCAGAATATCTGGGTCAGCCTACCCGATACCTTGTCTCAAAAGTACATGTCCTGAAACACAGCGAATGTTGTTTGTTTAGGACGCGGTCGATATATTTTGCTTAGCACATGCATTGGGTTGGTTTGGAAAGGCAATGATATTGCGTGACTATTGGTTTTGTTGGGTGTGTACTCTTTGTCAAAAACCCTTCTCGACCGGGTGGTTAACCCCGTCTTTGAAGATCTTGAGCGTGGCATTTGAGTTTGCGGAATATAGTTTGCAACATCAACTACCGAACTTTGCCGAGGTACGTCTGATCTAGATCTTATCTCCGCAGGGCACTCAGTGTTTGTTAGTGCTGGTGGGACCATGTAAATCCTCCTTGCTCTAGGTTTTTCAGTAGCTGATATCTTGCCACTCAGTGGGTGCTTGATGTTTTGCTCTGCAACTGGATCGGAACGTATCTCGGTACGTTTTTTTTTCGTTTTCGCATACAGCCATGAACGACTTGAGGGGTACGACGCTCCGTGTTGATAGGGATGAAGACATGTCAGTACCTGGAAGTAAAAGTATGCTGCCATAATCACCGTCCTACATTTGTGGCTAACCCGGACCGGAATGCTATCTAGCCGTATGAGTGGCGTGGATTGCGACAAACACGAGGTTTGCGCTCGAAAGCAAGGCGGGTGCTGAGTCAATTCTCACCGCACGACTGGACTGCATTCAAATGGGAGGGAACGACATCATTCCGTCACTATGTCATGGTCGTACTACTCCTTGCGGTGTTCCTCGCTGCGGAGTTGAATCCGTTTTACTTGAAGGTAAGCGATATACTTGATGTATGATCATGTCGGTCTTTGACGGTCTTGTTCATCATTGATCCCCTAGTCATTACTATGGATGGAACCTGATCATCCTATTGTCATAATGAGGCTCGCATTTGTCTTCTTATGCGCTTTACCGGCTGTAAGGGAGCTATACCAGTATATCAATGATCCAAAGTACGTTGCCTAGTCTATGAAGCATTGTTGTCACGTGACTCATTCCACTGGACAGAAAGGCGAAGCGCATGGGACAACATTGTTGGCTGTTGCTCGCTACGGTCTTGACAGAACTGTTGGTGATTACCAAATGGAGTCGAGGGATGTTCGAGGAGCCTCTACCAGGGTATGTGCGGTGGGGCTGGATGGTTGGAGGGACACTTTTGATACTCTATCCGACTGTCAGGGTAAGCTGTCGTTTCTGGTTGTTGTGTGGGGGGATGCTGACAGGGATGGCAGTTTGGTGTTCCGGCTGCACGACGATACCTGCGTAGACAAAAGCGCAAGGGTAAGGCCAAGACGCTGTGATAGCTCTCAGGTTTGGTAGTCGAGCGACAGGGCTTTACTTGTACGGCCTAATTTATTTCATCCTTGGCTCGTGGTTTTACGCGAGTCTGATTGTCCTCCAAATGTCACGAACAAATGCCATTGTTGTGGATCGAACCCGTCAGTGCGAGAGCAGCGCCGAATATTCTGGTGTTTACGCGAGCGGGACAAACAAGTGTCACCAAGACACCGTATTACTGTGCGCCGTCGCAGTCGACGATAAGACTCGATTACAAACACCCTACTTCACTCCTTGTTCTCTTACCATCACCATCACCATTATCATGAACAACGACCACCAAAATAACAACAATACCCGCGGTCGACGTTTCTCCCACAGCTTCAACATCGGAACCACCATCCAGAACGTCTTCCGGAATATTAATCACGCCTTCGCGAGTAACCATGATAGTGGAGGGCAAAGAGATATCTCGGGAGATCCTGTGGACGATATGCCATCCCTCGAACCTTTGAATTCCGTGGGCGGCGGGCACGACACCCGTCCCACGGAAACTACCCACCCTTTCACTAGTCCAGCCGCACCCGACCCATCCACATCTTCAGCAGACGCTGATATGCCACTTCATTCCCAACTCGATTCGCGGCTCGATGACGACGAGGACTCCATGCCAGAGTTGCGCTCTGTGACCGATTCGTCGGACGAGTCAGACACTGGCATTGCCTCTTTGAATCCAGTACTGCCACATCAGGATATACAGCCTGTCGACGATGATCACGATAGTATTTGGTCGGACGAAGAAGGTTATCCTCCTCCCCTCGAACCCGCCATTGGTACTCGGCGTGCTCGCGTGGACGACGACGGGGACGACGCTAGGGACCGTCGACATCCCTCTGAACGCGTAGGTGGTCCCCCTCCACCGGGCGATGCTGCGCCGCAGAATGCTAACCCGCAGCTACCGCCTCGTCCCCCGCCGGGTTTATTCGGCGCCTTGTTTGGCCTGGGCCCTCCTGGAGGTAATCGCCCTGGGGGGGACGCTCCACCTGAGCATACGCATACACACACCGGTGAGGGTACTGCAGATCCGTCACCTGCAGACAATAATCCAACCCCCGGTCACGCCGCGCGCGATGCTCCGATCTTCACAGCAGGATTTACTTTGACCATACCGCTCTTTGGGCCTCCCCCGGGCAATCGGACGGGACCAGCCGCCGGCGGTCAGGGTGGGGCCCCGAGCATGATGGGTATGGATGCGGCTGCTCGAGAGGAGTTGTTTGCATCATTTGCAGCCTTCTTCCAGGAGTTTCAAGCTTTAGATGAGGGGCGGGAAGACCCAGAGCGGGCGAAGAAGCTTGTTGCTGGTCTCGAGGTTGTCCCTCTGGGACTCGTGAAGAGGTTGGAACGCATTGGAGGTGCACCGGGAGGGCATGCCGGAGATCCAAATGCTGAAGGATCGTCGACTGGATGCGCTATCTGCTGGGACACGCTGCTGGATGCCGAGAGCGACAGTTTTAGCGGTCAGCACTTTTCGGGAGGTGAAGTACCGCAGTCGGAGATGCAAAACGAGACGCATACAGAGAATGATGCGATGGACGTTGACCCATCCGCTCCACATTCTGAACCAGGGACATCCGCCCCACCGTCCTCCGAAGCAGTCACGATCATTTCCCTTCCATGTGCTCACGTGTTTCACGCTTCTTGTCTGCTACCGTGGTTTACGAGGGCAAAGCAAGCAACATGCCCGACGTGCAGATTCAATATTGACCCCGAAAATCTCACGTATTCTCCTCTGCCTAGACGTGCGTTCAACCATGTGCCTCCTGCCCAACCGGATAACGCCGTTTCAAATACAGCGCCAGCTGATCCACAAGCTGCACCCCAAGTTCCTTTGGAGGCTGGTACTCACGCAGCTGGTGCTGCTCCTCCCCAAGTCGATCCTACGCGCGCGACTACAGATGCCGATCCTGCGGCGGCTGCAGTGCCACCTGGTCCTACATTCCCCCTCCCCACTGGACAGGCTGGCGTACCGCCGGCCGGCCTAGGTTTTAATCCATTCGTCAACATACCCGGAATCCCTGTTTTGTCTTTTCCAGCTATTCAAATACCCTTGCGGCCAACTGCAGGACAAGCACCCGGAGATGGAAACCAGGGTACGTTATTTCCTCCCATCCCGCCGCGTTCGCGGATAGTTTCACTGCCGATCTCGACTAACGAGAACCTGTTTTCTGCAGGTATGGATGTTGTGACGATAGGGTTTGATATGTTTGTTGGTGTTCCACCCCCTCAAGAAGAACGAGATGGCGATCCCCGTGATAATGCCGAGGGGGGTGATGCTGCTGATAATGGTGAAGCGGGTGCCGGTGCCGCTGGCGGAAATGGTGCTGCAAACCCCAATGGGCTCGCACAAGATCTACATTCGTTGATCGAGGGCCTATTGCGTACGACTCGAAATATTATTCCACAAGTGATAAATCCACAGGGGCCTGCGCCTGCTCCAGCTGCGGATGCTCCTCCCGCGGACGACGGTCAACCACAACCGCAAGTCAGACCGGTGCCTGAAGGAGCTGGGCGTCCTGTCCCTCCTCCCGGGGGTGGTCCTCGCATCGTTCCATTCCCTCCAAATATGTTCCGACCCACACGTCCTATGCCTCCCCGTCGGGAAAGAAAGACATGGATCGTCCCGCCTGGCCCTGGTCCTTCGCTGCGACAACGTGTTGAGCAACGAGAACGAGAAAAGGGACTGCGTTGTTCTGACACGAGCTGTGGTGTCGGTCCTTCCGACGAGGATCCTTATCCTGCGGCCCCCGCGTCGCTGATGAAGCAAGTGTACATTCACCCGCTGCATGATTCTGATGATCAAAAGAACGACGGGCATGTATGTGCACATGCATTCCATCCCGAGTGTCTGGTGAGCGCGGAGCGTGTTGCGGGGTGGGGTGGTCAGGATAAGACGGAACCATTAGTCGAGGTGTCGTGCCCGGTCTGTAGGGCTGTCGGGTGTGTGACGAGGGAGGAGTGGGAATTGGGGGTGTCTGCACTGTGAAGTTTGGGTCCCGTACGTTGCCTGTCAGATCATGCGAGGTTCCTGTTGACGTGTTCGCCTAGGTTGACACAAAAGCATCCCCACGTCTTCCATTGTTCTTTTTCTTTGCGCTCGTCTCGTAGTATCCATGGCATCCCCCCTCTTCTCGTCTTCGCATGCGTACGACTAATTATAAACAGTAATGTTCATTTGTACATTTTCAGTCACGACGAATTAATGTCTCGATTTACTTTCCGCTCTTGATTGTTGCTGTTAAAGTTTTGAGATGGATTCTCGAAATCAAATGGGGCAGGGGAATATCTCGTTGGCGTGATTGCAAAGTGTGAGTGATTGACGGCATCGTCACGACCACACACAGACATACATCATGACTTGGAATGGAAGAATATGTTGAAATGAAATCAGGCGACGGCGGCGATCAACAACGTCGTTATCTATCTCTACGACAAACACTCCTACGCAGGGCTGATCTTCTTGCGCAGGACAGCCTTGAGCGTCTCACCATCCTCTGCAAACTTTTTGATCCCTTCGTGGAGCTTGTCAAACGCCATCTGGTCCTGGAGGAGCGTCCAGCGGAATTCGGGTTCGTTGTCGATGAACGTGACTTTGGTGATGGGTTCGATGGCTATTCGATGGCGATAAGCGTGGGCAGAAAAAAAAAAAAAAAAGGGACAGACTCACCCGCAAAGGCATCTAATTTCTTGGGTACAGCCTCCGTCGACTTCTTGAGTTCTTCGAGCAGGGCAGGCGAGATGGTCAAAAAGTCGACGCCAGCCAATGCCTTAATTTCGCCAGTCTGTTGGGATCAGCCGATGAGAATCAACGAGACGAGGACATGTGTGTGGGTGCGTACGTTACGGAAACTGGCACCCATGACGATGGTCTTGTAGCCGTGTTGTTTGTAGTAGTTGAAGATCTTCTTGACCGATATGACACCAGGGTCTTCGTCACCTACATAATTCTTGCCAGTTGCCTTCTTGTGCCAGTCAAGGATCTATGTTTAGAAGGAATGAATTGAAAAAAAGGGGGCAGGTGAGCCACATGTGTTGGCAGGATCTAAATAGAAAGAGCTTACACGACCAACAAAGGGCGATATGAGCGTAACGCCAGCTTCGGCGCAGGCAACCGCCTGACCGAAACCGAAGAGAAGGGTGAGGTTGCAATGAATGCCGTCGTCCCGTTCTAGTTCACGCGCAGCCTGGATACCCTCCCACGTCGATGCGATCTTGATGAGGATACGGTCCTTGTGGATACCGACGGATTTGTAGAGTTCGATGAGCTCTTTGGCCTTGGTGACGAGAGTGATTCGTGGCATCAGCATGCTTGCCGAATTACGTGTTCGCGTGATCGAGATCAATTTACCTTTTTCTTGGTAGCTTCCTTGTCAAAGGAGAGACGAGCGTCGACTTCCGTCGACACACGGCCGGGAATAATAGCGAGAATTTCTTTTCCGAATTCGACGAGCTAAAATGAGGGTGGTGGTGGTGTGAAAAGGGTGCGACGGAAAAATAAAATAAAAAAAGAGAGAGCTTCGATTCATACCAAGCGATCCAGGGCGGCGTTGGTCTGGTCCTCGAGGGAACCCCCCTTGCTCCTTCCGTACTTGATGGCGACGTCGATGAGACGTGCGTATTCGGGTTTATTGGCTGCGGCCAAGATGAGGGACGGGTTCGTGGTTGCGTCCTACTCGGTTCTCGTTATGTGACGTGGCCCTGGGTAAATGAAAATCTGGACGCACTTGTGGCTTGTAGGCATCGATCGCTGATAAGATCGGTTGGACATCAGCGGCGCCGGCGCTTGCGATGGGCAAGGGTGTGCTTACACTCAAAGTCGCCAGAGTCTGAGACGACGACAGTGCCGGTCTGCTTGAGATGATCGAGGGAGGTGGTCATGATGAGAGATGTGGATGATGATGGAAGGGGAAGAGGAGAAGGGGGGAGGCTGAGTGATAAATGTCGACAATCGCCGAACTGCCACAGCAGTGCTTGGTCATAATGGTCGCGACGTGGGTTTCGCTTTTCCACAACCGTGTCTCAAGGGAATACGACCCATTCGCTCGTCGCCTTGGCCAGGCTGGAACCGCGCGATGCTATAGGTTGATCAGTATGCTATTCCGGACCTCTCAGGGAATGTGTGACTCTATCCCTAGTCTCCAGGGGCCAAGTACGCCCGAGCAACCAGACACACACGTGAGTGCCTTTGTAAACTCGTATTCTGACAGGATAGCCAACTATATTGCAGTCCGCTATCCCAGCACGGCGTCAGTCCCTTGGCACGGGCTTCGAATCCTCATGGTTGGATCCAACTGGCCACTCGAGCACATTGTTCTCAGTTCTTTGCTCGGATTCGGCGGCCGGCCATTTCATGGGTTATCTCTTTTCTGAACGTCATACCGTCCGTTCTCAGCCAACGTCTCGCTATCTCTTGGAGTCAATTCACGTGTCCTATGGATAACTTTCTTCCGACGGCGTCATTCGAAACCGGATCAAGTAAGCTTTGACACCAACGAGCAAACAAGTTGGAGCTTGACACACCGCTTCACATCGCGAGACTAAATGGGTGTCCACGAACGCGAACGATATGCAAGTAGGTAAGTAACCGACGGAACCAAATACCGTAATGACTCTCGGACTCTCTCCAGTGCTCCTGTGGCGTCAACGAAGATCGCCGGGGTTCTCAGGAGTGCTGGCGTTTCACCAACCCCCGTTGAAATCGGTCCGAGGGGTCGCGATGATCGGACATCTTGGTTCAGATAAGATAAGCGATGACCAAAGCTCGACTAGCTTGTTGGAACGCGCCACGCAAGATGTTTGGATGGGTGCCAAGCGATCCAACGCCACAGAGAGGGGATAAAGCACGAAGAAGCGCGCAGCATGTCTTCCATGTATCCAGAACCCCTTGACGGTATTGAGGTACTGGGAACAACTTCAAGTCGGACTTTTTTTTTTTGACACGGATGTTCGGCTGCACTGACTGCGGCGGCGGAGGACAGATCAGAGGAGCCACATTTGCATCTAAAGGATATCGGCAAACGTATGCTCACTCCTGATCCAGTCGCAAACATGTCCTGTTGAATCGATGGAAGCCTTTGGCAGAAAGTCGTGGTCAGCCATCCCATACATCCGCCAAGACCAGCTATGAAATGCAGCAGCATGAGCGGTGATGTCGCTCCGAATCAACGCAAGAACGCCCTCTCGGCGATATTGAATGATCAACGGGCCTGGCTTGGGGTTGAAAAGAATAAAGGAAATGACAAAAGATACCTAACTAATGTTCGAAAGAACCGTGTCCTAGACGAGTGGTGTCCCAATGTAGACAGTCGCGGTTTCCTACTGAGCGCACACGGCCATCTCCAGCACTGTTGTGCTCGTGCTTCGTGCCTCGGGATCGTTGCTCCAACATCTGCAGTCGATATACAAGGTATCCGATGCGTCGGACGTGATCGTCCGGCCCTGTCTTGTACTGATACCTATAGTAGGTCGTGATTTATTGACGTTGTGGTGGGTTCGCTAGCTTTATGGGACGTCTGGGAGACTGGGATGCTTGTGGATGGCTCAGGTCCTACCCCCGACTTGGGTTCGTACCATCCGTGCAGACTCGCCTGGCATCCAGCCAGCGACACAGTCACGACTTGTTTTGAGCCTTGGCCCGCGCCGCTCGTTGCACCATCCACACATTGTCTCCCATCGTATTCGGCGCCGTCTTCATTGCCTTCAGTGTCTCCCAATTCGTCATGGGTCTTTATGTGGCCCTCTGGCATGATGCTGTGGAACTCGTCTTCATCTCCTAGCTCGTTGCCCGTGTTTGCCCACTCGACTCGTTTGATTCTTCGCAGCTCGCACATGACCTCCATTGATCGTTCAGGGACTCGTTTCGTCGTTGTGCGTACTCGGGAGGCTCTGCCAGGGACTTTCCTGGTACGTCCTCGACGTTCATTGATGTGCGCTGATCGAGTTCTTCGACTATCGTCGTTAATCGCGCGCGCGGGGTCGCGTTCGTACTCTCCGCCTCGATCAACACGAACTTTGCATGTAAAAAAATCAAGGTCGAAGCCCGGCCATGGACCGGCCTCCGCCATGATTTTATAAAGCCCGCTAAAAAGCGATATGAAGCGGTACTGACAAACCACGAGATATACGTTCAGGACTACCCACAAAGAACCCACCTTTTTTGTCTCGGGATTTATCAGCAGATGGGTCAAGTTGCCCATTGTTTGGATCATCTCCAATGGTTGCTCTCTGTACGTCCCACACAATCACCCCCTATCAGTGATGTGTTGGCCGAACAGAAGGTTATCCATCCTTGTTTCTATTTTTATACTCTACACCCACCCCACCATCTCATCTGGTCCTTCTGCCTTCAAGAAGGCTTCTATGCACCATCCGGCGATCTTACTGCCTAGGTCG
Source organism: Pulchroboletus neoregius (assembly GCA_038089795.1). Lineage (NCBI taxonomy): Eukaryota > Fungi > Basidiomycota > Agaricomycetes > Boletales > Boletaceae > Pulchroboletus > Pulchroboletus neoregius. The sequence continues at coordinate 21,656 of JBBPLM010000012.1, read as the reverse complement.
ATCGAACCAATTGTTGACAGTATTGAATATTTCACGAACAATCCTACTATCCACGTGGTCCAATCCTCTGTGGGATCACCACTTATATTTTTCACCCTCCTCGGGGTTGGAATTGCCCGATCCTTTCGGTTTGTAATGCTCCTTTCCATCGAAACCAACGGTGGATACCGACTTGTTTGCCAGATCACACGAAAGAGGAGACGCGCGTATCTGCCGAACCATCAACCTCGCAACAGAGGACGAAAACGTAGCGTGGGTCAATCCAAATAACTTCAAGCGCAAATGTCAGCGTGGCGATGCTGGTCGTAAACGGTTACGACGGAAAAAACGAGAAATTGAATGGACAGTACGCATGAGCGCGTTCGGATCCTCGTTGTCAATTCAATTCATTCCGTAGGGGCTGCGTGTGACAAGCTCAATATAATGGCGGATTCATGAAACTCGTCGTGATGGACGAGTCATATGCGATACAAGGGTCATCACGACCCGCCCTCGGAATTCGATGTTGACAGATCCACGGAGGTGTCAACGGCGCCACCAGACTCTCAGGCTCCATCTTCATTTTCGCCTCGATCGAGCGAGTGATTCACTTGGTGACAGGGACGCGAACGTACTGGACCGCAAAATCCAGCCCTGATCATCGGGCCCAGACGGTGACGGTGGAACCGTGCAGCCTGGTCGCGCCAGGAACGACTCGAGGTCGGATGAACTATGACGATCCCCGGATGTGCCAGTCAGATCCCACGTTTTGTAAGGGACCGTGACTTGGATACATGATGACATTCATTTGACCTGTCAGACCTGCCGTTTTGGAACGGCAGTGACTCCGAGTCGGTGGGGATTCGGTCAGCAGCATGGGTGGTGCGTGCTGACCGGTCCTGACCGTCGGCTACTAGATAGCTGTTTCACCGTTACGCTCAGGGGTGACCACTGCACCATGAGGATCGTAGTAAATGTCCCGCCGCCACCCCCCCTCGGAGTCGCTTCAAATGTGCGTCTTCCCTCTATACATGCCGTGGCGATACATGTAGGTCCATGTTTATTTTTATCGCCCGTGCTCCCTGTTTCCATCTCCCCTCTATATATCCAGCTGTCTTGTACAAAAGTATGATACAGTGTGGATTGATTGAATGAGGAGTGTGTCGCCGAATAGAGCGCCGATCGACCTCTGTGAACAATGATCGATCAATCGGCCAGGATTTATTTAAATATGCAGAGTATCCAGTCTGGAAGGCACAGTCAAGGACGCCATCTTTTTGTACATTGTGTGATTCAAGTGTGTGTGTCATGGTCTGCCATGCTATGGTCTGAGGCTCAGTTCTGGATGCGTAGAGTTTAGCCAGAATAGAATGCGAGGGCAACTGTCAGTGAGGGTGCCCATTATCCAGCTCGTTCAGAAGTCATACGTAGCAAATGGTTCGTATTATTATAACTTATCGATGCTGCTCTCATACGTACGATCGTCACGTTAGGAATATAAATAAGGCAGAGACGATCTTGCCTCTAAACTACAAAATGATAGCATAACATCACTCATCCTCGATAACGTACTGATGACTTTGTGCCAGTGAGAATAATAAATAAAGATAAATCAAAGCGTTCTAGAATTCCTGGACGACCCGCACCGCCAACCAATTCCGCGTCTCTTCGTCCCATACCACGAGGGGAACTTTGATTTGCCCAGAAGCCATCCCGCTCGCGCGGACCTTTAGGTCTCTGTACTCGCCAAACGTACCCCGTCCGAGGACACGCACGGTCGGAGGGGCTACTTTCCCAGCTTGCGTCTCTCTCAGATAGTTCTCGTTGTGTCGTTGAAGATACGCATGGAGTACCTCAGACACAGAGGTCGGTGAAGGACCTAGGGCGTACGCGCGTTGACAGCGCAGTAAACGAATAGGAGATGAGAGGGACCTACCCAGTTCGCCATGCGGTTCGACGAAGAAGCAGTAACGGGGGACGCTCCCGCGATAATCTGGGGAGACGCAAAATTCGGAGATGACGCCGAATGAGTCTGAGATCGAGTTGACTGCACCCAGGAGTTCCTGCCCGGTCACGATCTCGTTGGCGAGACGTATATAAACGCTATAGATTGATCAGTCAGTTGACCATCTTTTGGTGCGGATCGGGCTTCTTTTGGCTCACCCTCGTCGCTGTCACAATGAACAAAGGTGAGTGGAAAAAAAACTACTAAATGACCACTGCAGACAAACCTCGAGATAATGTATGACCGGTTGACCATCGCGGGGATCAAAGCCGACGACCTCGATAACGTCCCCAAGACGGTATCGCCATAACCCATCTCTCGTCGTCAATATGACCTCATACTTGCCACCAACTTTGACGTTCCACTTGGAGAACAACATCAGATCATCTAATCGCAGGGGAACATGAAATACGAATACCGTTTGTGTGACATACTTGGAGTCTTCTGGGGCGTCTACGGGCAAAAACTCGATGATGTCGTCTGACCCAACGACCTTGTACAAGCTCGCGTCCCGATGGTCATATGCGAGCGCAAGGAAAGCCTCGCTACAGTTGATGCCCAACGTGTGCAGTTCCACGTCCGGTCCAATATAATGCCGGATCTGATCAGAGTTAACCATCATCTCCGGTGACGTGCCACAAACTCACTTCTGGGACAACCATCTGGAACGGCCCACTCGAGATGGCAACGACAACCCGCAACCCCGGCCAAATTTTGGTGAACCATCCAGGCGATTGTACATCTCGGCCAATTTCGCGGAGTTCTGCTGCTCGTGCGGGATTTGGAGGCAAGAATTTCTGATCAAGGGCGTGGTTTGGGCGATCGTTTTTTAATATCCCTCAGGTAATGTCGCTTACCAGTAGCTTCTCTTTAAGATGACCCACGCCAACTAATTCCGGAAACGAGCCCGTGTCGATGCCTTCGACAAGCGTATCCCATTCCTCATCGATCACGCGGATAAAATCACGGAATATGGTGCTGAACATGGTGTTAATGAGTTCGACTTTGGGTTCGTAGAGGGCGAAAAACGCATGCAAGAAGAGGAAAGAGTTGTAGTCGGAGATGAAGCAGACGCCCATGGGAGAAGATTGGTTCGGGACTAGATGAACAAGTCAGTTTAACCCGATTTCGGACACAAATCCCGCATACCTCTCCACGCTTGGCACAAAGGATCTCTGTCGACATGCTGGGGAGAGATCAGCGCCACGAGTGAGGGTGTGCATCAAGAGCGTACCATGTTGTTGAACATTCTGACGGTACCTGTTGACATCAGACACACCGCCATTTTCAGTTCGACGTCCCCGTCATCGTTCAGGCTCTCGATCACTTGACGATACCCGAGCGAGTAAACGATGCAGTTCTTTCCCCCAGACTTGCTGGCCGGACTCGACGCTGTCATCGTCTGCGACGTTGAAGTGGACATGTGTTCCGGATGACGATATTTCGGAAAGTATTTTGTTGCACCAGAAGACGTGCCAGCCGAGTGTGCGACGAACTCTGGAAAGCCTGGCGACATGAGATTTTTGATCGAGGACATCCTACAGGGCTTTTCGAGGAGACGCGATACGAAGGGAGCGTAGTGCTCGTAAACGCTGAGAGGAACATTGTCGTGAAACGTTTGAAACGCCACATCGGATTGATGATTCTGTTTGATGGCATCCCGAAAGTCGGAGAGAATTTCAGATTCGTTGAAATACGTAGATATGGAGTTTGTTTTGACGAGATATGAAAGCACGGCCTGCGTACATTCACGGAGACTCGTCACGAGCGACGGCGTGAGGGCTGGGATCGGCTCTGGGGGATATTCGTCGATCGAAGACATGGAGTTTGTTGAAGCGTCGTTACGGTGGCACTATTATATAGATCCGTGCTGAAGGACTGCGGATCAGCGTCGACTTTAACATAGCCAGCACAGCGCACAATGTACTTCGCTGATGTGCCAAGTCATCCCCGTTTGCCATAGGAATCAGGGGCAGGCTTGGCCCTCGGACAAGTCTCTTTAACCCGAATGACTTGCATGCGGATAGTTTCGATCCTTCAAGTATGTATGTTTTTGCGGACCTGCCACCCAGCGTCGCACGTGCGATTTCGTGTCGCTTGTAATGCATGTCGTGATGCGCCGTCGTCGTTTGTTCACATGAAGCTCTCGCCTTTTTTCGTGCCTCGAACGATAGACACATCGTATTTTACCATTAGCTGGCATCCGCTGAAAGTCAAACTATACACCCATCTGATCATCATCGCCGCAATCACTTGTCGTATGTAAGTCCCTTGGCAGAGGCTGTGAATGGAACCATCATTAGCAGACTCACTACTAACTAGCGGATTCGGACCTTTTTGGAATCGGATTCGCGGGTTGTAGTTGGTTCTCGGTATTGACAAGATCTGTTGAAACGGCCACACTGACAGGACGTGACTGCGTGAATGGGCCGGGCGACGGGCTGGAATGCGTGTGGCTCCGAACATGCGGTGGTAGAGCGTAGTAAACAGTTGGCAGATTATTGATTGCCCCTGGAAGGTACCGCATCAACTACGCCCCGCCAATTGAACGCGCATCGAGTGTCCAGGCCAGGCAGTGCCACTACCTGCCACTAACTGATCTGCAAAAGACAACGCACAGCATCGATACTACATTGCTTTTCTCGAGAAACTTACATGCTGTGTGTGACCCTGCATTCTTCTGATGCTGATGGTCGATAGCCTGGACACTCATTAGAGGAGAATCGGAATCAGCCATCTGTCACGAATGAACAAGAACTCGGGGCCACCAAGCTGAACGTTGTTCACATGGGCTGGCCCTTTGGATTGTAGCCCGTTACAGTTAGTCCCGGCCCAGAACACACATCGACCTCCCCTCCACCAACTGACCCAGACCGTTCCGATTCACCGTCTACCACCCCACTTTTTTTTTTCAATTTTAGACCAAGGTAACCAAAGTCTCCTCTACCTCGGGACTTGACCCGAGTTCCCTATCCCGCTGTCACCCCAAGTACCATCTAGGGATAAACGCCACAATCACGTCCCTCAAAATAACGACGTTTTCTTTTTTTCCAAAGTTCAATCACACAACACAGACGGGAGACGACCCTCTTGCTCTCGCCATCACCCTCGGAACCGCGTGTCCCAACTCGTGGTGACCCCAGTCTAGCTCCAACGTGGTCCCAACAAGTTTCACGCCAACGTTCCAAGTTCCGGATGGCGTCTCGATAACCCTCGCTATCGTGGGTTCGTGTCCGCGGTCATAGGATTTGACGTTATCTGTCTTTTTCGTGGACCCCTTCTCTGGTTTTCTATCACATTCTTCCGCTTGCCCACGATGTACGCCACAGAACCACAACTGCGCAGTGTCCAGCCGATCGGCCCATGGAGGTTATCATGATCACATTTTAAATCCCGCTTATGGTGCAGATAGTCAGAATGATGACTGGTCCGTCTAAAAGAGGCAAGTAGGCTGTAATGCATAAGAAAACGAACCCAATGAGCGGGGAGCGCGAGTCAACGCGAGATGGTCCTGAATCATACATGTCCACATGGTATGTAGGAATGGCATATAGACCCCAAACTAAGAGTGGGAGAAACATATGCGAGGCGAGGCGCAAGGTGGTGACGCCTGAGCTGCCTCGAGTGGCACTTGGATGAGCCACTGGAACAGTACAACAGTAGAAACTGTGTCTGAGGGAAAAAAGGGAGAAACATGTCTGAGGCGTAAGTCGGGATGCCCGAGCTGCCTCGAGTGGCGCCTCGATGGGCCACTGAAACAAGTACAACAGTACAATAAACTTAAGAGTGGATGTATGTAATGGACCGGCAATTGGGTATAAAGAAAACGAGGAAACGTGCGATAATGCGAATATGGTAACTGACGTGGGTGTGGTTGATGGTGCGAAGGAATGTACGTGTACATGTAGATTGGAAGCCAGTCCTGTTCAGGTAGGTGAGCGTGGTGCTACATCACCGAGGATGGGCACATACCGGGTAATCGTGAGCATACATAGAGTTCGTCAAACATTCTTCATGACAGACCAGGGATGTGAGGGGGAGGACCGAGATTCAGGACCCAGTCGCTGCCAGACTTTGGTTGAGTCAAACCAAGGAAGACGGTGCGATGCAAGAGGACATCGACCCTCTTCCAACCCAAGGAACGCTCGACCTCCGGAAGGCCGAGGGCGAGTTTGCAGCGAAGTCGGAAAGCAGCCTCGACTGCCTGGCGGTCGCAGACCAGGCCTCGCTCCTCAGGAGTGAGCTGCTCGTTAAAGGTCTTGTATATCGCCTCGAACACATCTCGGCAGCGGATTCCGTGGGCGTTCTTGACGTCCACCTCCCAAGAGAATGGCCTGTGCTCGAACGTGATGAGCATCTTGGTCATGGTGCCATTGGCCGCTGGTTTGTTCATGTCAGCGTCGGAGAGCTTTGTTCGACAGTCACGGTCCCGAAAGACTATGTCATCCACCGGGAATGCCATATCGAAGCGGAGGAATCGCTTCGATTTTCGTGACTCAAACGGAAGCAGCTGCCAGTGCAAATCGAATGCAGGTTGTTTCATGGGCACTGCCACCAATGATCAGATAAGTTACGTAACAGTAGACGGGTTCGTGCGCGGGAAGGCACCCAACGCGAACTTACCCAAGCGCGATCCCGCGGGCAGCACGTTAGGGATATTGTACTCAGAGCGAGCTACCTTTTTGGAAGCTAGCATCTCTCCCTCGCTCTCATACGAGTCACAGGGCTGTGCGTTCCTGCTTCCCTTGAGAATAGACTTCAGGGGCTTGGCGGGCTGTCCAGCGGTAGGATGAGCCCTGGACGATGAGGACACCCTGGCAGGGGTCTGTGGCCGACATGTGGCAGGACGGGTGAGGCCAGTGCACGGCTCCCCTGGGAGGGAGAGGTTTCGAATCTTTGGGGTGTCTGGGACGTAGGCTGGGCTGGCGGGGGAGTGCCGTTGCTTAAACATGACGATCGTGATCAAATATAAAATTGTCGTGGCAGAACGAATGCGAGGGTGTGTGGGGTGTGATATGGTCCTTGAGCGTGACTTTGAGTGAGCGGGTGATGATAGGACGGAGAGCGATCGCACCTATAATATGAAAAGGAGGAACCGATCCACGAGCTAGTGCGGTTGGGGGAATAACCGCAGTGGCCCGCGCAGTCAAGCTCCTGGGACCTGAAAGTAGGCGGACAAGAGTGGGGAGGAGGGGAAAGACGCGAGTTATAAGTCAGTCCCTCGAGGCAAGACACGAGGCGGCAAATAAATATCAATCCTACACCCAATAGAATCCATCCAATCATATATCAGACACGTGACCCTATAGTCGACTGCCATCCGCGTCTGGCAGAAACGGCCAAAACGCTGAATCAGTGCAGGAAAACTTCGAGAACCCCACGCCCACAGCAGCAAGAACACCGCAAACTCATGGGGCAACTCAGGTACAAGACATGCCCCATGAACGCACAACCTAGACGCTGTGGTCCCCTTTTAGGCAGGTACGGCCCCATCCGTTAAATGCACCGGGAAAATGAGGCCTGGCCAAAGACGCGATCCCAGTCCGAGATAGCATGAGGTGTACGCGCTGTAGTGACATGCGATCGCATTCCCTGCATCAATCCTCGTGCTGGAAGCAACACTCGAAGGGTTGGCCTGCAGGAGGTAAAGATAGAGTATTGGTGGCGGCCGAGATTTCCTTGAAGCACGGCGACAGCACGTTGTTATCGGCCGATCCTGTCAAAACCCAAAAACACCTCAGTCGTGCATAAAAGGGTGAGCTATGTAGCGTCTGCAAAACGCCGCCAAGGGAAACAGAAAGACGGCAAAAAGAATATCTCCCGTGACGTGCGCCAGTCCTTCAGAGCTTGTCCAATAACGATGTCTGGGGGTTTGGCGCATACATGCCTTGATCCATACAGGTGGAGAGGGGGGATGGTGGCAGGTTCTTCCATATGATGGGAACCCTGGGTGATTCTTCCTGGTCACACCGCCCTCGAGCGCCCATATATCCGCAGCGCCACGGCGCCAGTCACTAGCGGAGAAAAAAAATTCAGTACAGCCCTGACCTACACGCCACGAAGTGAAAGACAGCCTGGTGGAGTGTCTGAGTCCTTGAAAGGTCGTTGCCGTACGAAATCGTGTGAACAAATACCCAAAACGGGTCTTGTGTATCAGCCACCAAATTTTGTCTGGTCAACGTCGCACACGGTGAGCTCACACACACGATGGCGACGCACGCGCTGTTCGAGACAGCCTCGGGCTACGCCATCTTCGAGGTCAAACTACACGATGTCGTCGGCTCACAAACCAAAGCCGTTCAAGACTCGATCACCGATTTTTCAAAGTTTACCAAGATGGTTTCCCTCCTCAGCTTTTCCCCGTTCAAGAGCGCCGCTGACGCGCTCGAGAACATTAACGACGTTTCAGAGGGTGCGTGTGGTGCTTTTCTTTGTTTGAGGGCTTTTGCTCACGGGGTACTAGGTATACTGAATGACCAATTGAAATCCCTCCTTGAGCTCAACCTCTCCAGGGGGGGAAAGAAATCCCCCAAAGTCAAGCTCATCGTACACGATGCCCCACTCGCAAACGCCATCTCTGACGGCACAGGCCTCAAATGCGACGCCTCCGAGGACGCCCAAGAAATCCTCCGCGGTATCCGTCAACACGCCCACAGACTCCTCAAAGGTCTCGACGCCAACGATATCGTCAAAGCCCAACTCGGTCTCGGCCACTCGTACTCCCGCGCCAAACTCAAGTTCAACGTCAACCGGGTAGACAATATGATCATTCAAGCCATCGCACTCCTCGATCAACTCGACAAGGACGTCAACCTCTTCGCGATGCGTATTCGAGAGTGGTATGGCTATCATTTCCCCGAACTCATCAAGCTCGTGCCAGACAACTACCAATATGCGCGTGTGGCGCAGTTCATCGGCGACAAGGACACCTTGTCAGAGGACAAACTCCCCGAACTGACGACCCTCGTCGATGATAACGCAACCCTCGCACAAAACATCCTCGATGCAGCCCGTGGGTCCATGGGCTCGTCCATCTCCGACATTGACATGCTCAACATCTCCGCCTTTGCCGCCCGCGTCGTCTCCATCGCCGATTACCGTAAATCCCTCGTCGCCTATCTATCTGAAAAAATGAACCTCGTCGCTCCCTCGCTGACGGCACTCCTCGGAGAGCGCATCGGCGCACGACTCATCAGCCATGCAGGCAGTTTGACCAACCTCAGCAAATACCCCGCCTCGACCGTCCAGATCCTCGGCGCCGAAAAAGCTCTCTTCCGAGCGCTCAAGACAAAGGGCAATACCCCCAAGGTGAGCGAGGCGGATCACCTAACCCCGACCCGTCCTCATCTCCCCTCACCGTAGTACGGCCTCTTGTACCACTCCTCGTTCATCGGTCGCGCAGACCCCAAACACAAGGGCCGAATATCGCGGTTCCTGGCCAACAAGTGCTCGATCGCATCGCGGATAGACTGTTACACCGGTACGTCGTTCCCTTTTTTTTATTTAAGACGTCAACCAATGCCTTTCTAGACAACCCCACTCCTAAGTTCGGTGAGGCCCTTCGCGCACAAGTCGAAGAACGTCTCGCATTTTTCGAAACGGGTGCACCGCCCACCAAGAACGCAGAAGCGATCCGCCGAGTATTGGATAACCTCGCGCTCGATGACGATGACAGCGACGACGACGAAGAGGACGCGACGCGACAGCGAGGTGGGGATGTCGACATGGAGGACGCAGAGCCCGTGTTACCGCTCATCGAGGCGTCGCCTCCCCCGAAAAAGAGTAAACACAAGGACAAGAAAAATAAGGAAAAAGAAAAGGAGGAGAAAGGAAAGAAGCGGCGGTCAAGCGAGGCGATGGACGTGGATGGGGAGAGCGATTCGGAAGAAGAGGACGAGCGGCCGGCCAAGAAGATCAAGCTGTCCAAGGAGGAGAAAAAGGCGCTGAAAAAAGCTGCCAAGGCGGTCAAAAAGGCGGAAAAGGCTGTTGTTGCGATAACAGAGGTGTGTCTTATCCGTCGGGCTGTACGTGGGTATGCTGACGCGGCCTGCCTGATAGGACGGCGCATCAAAGGAGAAGAAGGAGAAGAAGGAGAAGAAGAAGGAAAAAAAGGACAAGGAAAAGAAGGCGTGAATGAATATTCTTTTTCTTATCTCGTTCCTTTCCCGGTATCCTTCCTGTTGTATCCTTGTTCCACGACCACTACCTACCACACCCAGATCGTGAACAGAGACCCTTGTGCGAACATGACTCCATGGGCGCACAATCACACTCCAAGCGTGAAAAAAGAAGACCATGCTTTACATACATACAATGATATCTGGTATAGATGATCGATGAGGATCCAGAGGTTTGATGTCACTCCACCACAGCATGAGCAGCCTGCAACACCACCACCGCACTCGCAGACCCACCCATCGCCACCGTCATCGCCGTACCCACATCCCCAATCGTCTTGCGCATCCCTTCCAGTCCCACCGGACCGACTCCAGACCGACTCGTCCCCAACACCTGCTTCATCTCCACGTGATGGCTCTCCGTCGCCAGCCGTCTCGACCGACCGGCGACGATGAGGAGGCGTGATGAGTTCTCTCGGAGGGCACGTGCGTGTTGGATGGCGGCGTGAACTGGCGCGGGCGTGTGCGTATCTGAAAAATGGATGCGCGCGAGGGCGTGACGGAGGCCGGGGATATTGCCATTGATGTTGGCGTTAGCATCGGGCAAAGAGGTATATTTAGACCAGGCGATCTGGTCCGCGGTTTCGGATTGGAGACGCATCTGGGTCGTTGGTTGACCGTAGACCGTGTCCGAGAACCCCATCGTCTGTGTGTAGCGTAAAAAAAAATCAAGGATTCGTTCATGCCCATGGCGATGGCACGTACCGACGTCACCGACGGCCCTTCAATACGCCCCAGTAGCCCACGTACATCCAACTTGTCCTCGAGATGCACCATCGGCGGTCGTTCCAGTTCCTCTCCTATGCTCACACCATCCACCACACCTTCCCGCTTCACCATCCTCACCACCGTCGCCGTCATCCTCGGATTCAAACACAGCTGCACTACAAACTCGAGCGCCAGCCGATCGTCCGGTCCCCCAAAGAAGGGCAAAAAGATGTGCACGAGCCCCCCGACGCGCACACCCACTCGATCGGCCGTGTCGATGAACAAGGCGACGTCCGTCTTGCTCTCTGCAAATACGCCGCGTACGAATTGAGAATGGGTCACCGACGGGGACATGTCCGATTTGCTCCCTGAGACACTGCCAAACAGAACGTCGAACGGGTTGTGATCGCCCTTGGTGACTTTCGGCGTCGTACCCGCCACGTCGGGCGTATCCACGCCCGCCAGCGCCGTGGACGGTAACCAGGGGAGCAAGACGAGGTGCGACGAGTGTCTCTGCGCGTGCTCTGCGACGCTGTGCGCAAAGTCATCGTACGGCACGACCGAGAGCGATGTCGTGACCGCCAACTCGTTCAACTCGCCAAACATCCGGAATATACCCAGCATGGGGTCCGTGTGGATCAAGCTGTCAGCGACTGACGATTTCATCATCGCAGACGTCCGATCGGAAAGTTCGATCAGCTGGAGTGCTTCCACGCTCACGTAGGGCACCTTCAGCTTGTCAACCGTATCCATCGTCGTCGTCGTCGTCGGCGATACGACGTCCAATGGGGTACTCCGTGGCGGAAGGAGGAGTTGCGTGAGTGCCATCGCCCCCGGGATGTGGTCCAGTTTGTCGAGGACGACCGTGAACCGATGCCGCCAAGGTTCCTCTTCGGTGAGTACGGACGCTCTCTCATCAGGTTGACCCTTTTCATCGCCTTTCAAGGGTGGTACAGTCGTGCCGACACGAATACGGCGTTCAGGCGGGTAGAGCGCGGTCACGAGAGGTGTCGTAATGAACGTCAGCGTGACTGCTTCGAGGACAAACATGGAGAACACCCTCTGGGAAAGAATCCCTGCCTCGAGCCCAACGTTCAGGACGATAAGCTCGACCAGGCTACTGAAGGTGAGCGAAAGGAAGGATACGGGAGTACTCGGTGACGAACCCTTTGCAGCTCATCAATGCACCGACCGTGCTTGATTCACGCCAACCATAACCCGCTACTCGAGCTGCGATCGTGCATCCGCCAAACTTTCCAGAGAAGGAAAGGACGATGATGGCAATGGTGAAGGCCCAGGTGATACCTATCGGCAGAAAGTCAACACCGATCAAAAGGTGTTCTTTAAAGAAGCCGACCATTATCGAGTAATCCAAGATTCGTGTTCAGGCCGGACAGCGTGAAATACTTTACACAACAGCGTTGAGAACGGAATCGACGACATTAAAGGAGATACGTACGAGCGGAAGGAAGACGATCGCAACCATGTCTTCAAGTTTCTCCGTAAGGGTGATCGCGAGACCACCCTCTCGTGGCACGACAAGTCCGGCAAGGAACGCACCAAAAATAGCGTTCACACCGATAGCATCGGTGAAGAAGCCACAAGCCCAAACAAGAATCATGACGACGGTCATGTAAAACATGGTAGGGCCATTCTCTATGCTGCCCGTCTTGCGGGCTAGCAAGCGCATGACGAATTTGACCGGTATCAAGAGAAAGATGGTAAAGGCAAGGCAGACGATCAGGATCCATAGTGCTGACAGGCCAGAGCCGGCATTCACGAGCGCCACACTCAGGGCGAGCAAGGTCCACCCGACAATATCGTTGCCGACGCCAGCGGAGAGAACAATGATACCAACGTGTGTATCGAGTAATTTGAGTTCTGTGAGGATACGGCAGAGAACGGGGAACGCGGTGATGGAGTATGCGACACCTGTGAAAAGCATAAAGTAGGTGAAGTGGACGGACGGGTCAATGAAGTGGTGGTATAATGGGACGGAGAGGGCGGAGCCGAGTCCAAAGGGCAGAGCGATGCCAGCCAAGGATACAATGGCCGACATGCGTGCATTGCGCTTGATGATGTTGATGTCGATTTCGAGACCGACGATGAAAAGGAATAAACAGAGGCCAATGTTAGCCACGAGGGATAGGTATGGGAGGGAAACGGGAGGGAAAATGTTTTCGGTGAAGCCTGGTATTCTTCCGAATGCAGTTGGGCCTGGTGGAAAGCGAGTTGAGCAAAGGAGAGATAGCAACATGGCTGGAGTACCTAGTAGAATACCACCGAGCACCTCGGCGATGACTCTTGGTTGTCTGAGCCGACGGAGGCCAAGGGAGAGTAGCTGGGCCATGATGACAATAATACCTATCTAACATTGAGGGAGGAAAGGAAATTTTTGGTGCGGATGGCTTACCGACTTGAATGATCCATAATCGCAAAGGATCTGTGGTTGTAAACGCCGCAGGATTTGTTCCAGTGATGAGACCGCCCTGTCTGAGGGATCAAATTGAGAAAGTTGAGAGAGAAAACAGAAAAGACCTCTCCAGTCGCCTCTCGCTTCGAGAGGAGGGGAATGTTAGCACCAGCCTGAGAGTTGGTGTGCATCGCAGTAGAGTGAACGTCTCAGGCTGAGATGTGACCGAAGCCGCGGTGTCATAGAAAACTTATCAGCAGTCTTCCGGGTAAAGGTGGACTCGGATGTAGTGTCAAGTGTGGCAGACCATCGAACATAGCTATATCAAGCTTGTTCTCCACGTCATGTCATGATGGTTAGTGTCAGACCACTGACACATGCTGTCCCTATGCCATCCGCTAAACTTACCAGGACATGGGGTCCACAAGTTCAAGTTTATACGTTGCGCCTCCTGTGATCGCGGTTAGCACGGTGGTGGTCTCATTAATATTGTCAGTCGCCGGTAAGTAGACAGGTTACCTTTGAACTACGCTTGACTTGCAACAAACTGCTGCTAGACCGTCCAAGACATCTGACGGGGTGGAGGTTGACTACTATGACTACCAGATCTGGCCTAGTTTCACTCGTCAGAACGTCGAACCGACCATTGATAAGCCAGAACTACTAAATTGCGATTAATACTTACATGCAAGTGTGGTAACTAGGTACTATGTGTGTAGATATAAATCAACGGCCTCCAACGGGCAACGTCAATGACATGCAGCAACAGAACATTGCACACCCCTAGTACGCATACATCGTGGGGTCCCCGTGCGTACGTCGATAGCCACTGCCGGACCTGCGGAGGGGCGAATCCCTCGCACGTGAGGGGCTGACATTCCTGATGTATTCTTCATTCATCCCATACTCGCCGTACCTTTCACCATAAGGTCCACCTCGGTTGAATGATTCATGATGTAAACTGTGCGAGGGGCTCCTCCGAGGCTGCCCTCCTGCAGGTGGAGGTGTGCGTGGGGTGGTCACGGAGTACTGCGCACAGTAAGCCTGAGCCGGAATAGGGGCCGATAGCCTATAAAACTCCTCTTCAGGCTGAGACAGGGCCAAGCGAGTTCGCACCCGGTCAGGAAAGCTAGGTGTCTGAACGACACCGTGCTGGACGAGGAGCGAGTTGTCAAGATTCGATTGGACGTGATAGGGATCGACCCTTTCGCTCTCCCCACTGAATTCCTCTGCAAACGTCGAGGTCAATGATTGATAGAACGACGAACCGGAACATGCATGCCTTTGTTCTCCGACGTGTAGTTGAATGGAGACTGGCGCATCTTGCGTATCGCATGAATGGCCCAGAAGAAGAACCCAATACCAGCGATACTGCAGGCTGTGAACAAGAGGGTAGCACCTCAGATGACGAGTAGATGGCAGTGGAGATCCAAGACGTACCTATTATCGCAATCATGTCTCCGACGCACACATTGGAGTGGATTGTGAATGGCTTGCACGCTGGGGGGGCAGCATCATCGATACTCCGAGCAACGAGAGAGCTATAGATGAACATCTTGCTCGTCGGTGCTCGGGGTGACGAGAAAGCTGTGAATATAGTTGATCAGGCAGGTATTTCTCAAGGTATCAGGGTGCTCGAGACTTTCAAAGCTCTTGCGATTATGACTGATGGCGTAGTGTAAGCTTTGAGACAAGATATGAGGAAGCAGAAAGAGAGAAAAAATCTATAGGGGCTCTATAGACCCAAATTTTATAGACTTGATCTCATAATATTAGGGGCTTATAGGACAACCCAGTTCAACGTTGCCCGAAATGATCTTCTGTCCGACATGCGCAAACCTCCTGGTGATTTCATCAGAGACAGGTTACAATAAATGGGCTTGTAATACCTGCCCGTACGAATTTCCGATATCGAAGCAGGTAGATTCGACACGCTCTTGATGTCTTCCTGGTTTGACGAAGATCTCGCAGATGACCTCACGCACGAGAATGAAGCGCAAGGAAGTCGACGACGTGTTGGGTGGCGACGAGATGTGGAAACACGCGGATGCGACAGACGGTGTGTCCCTTCCTCAAGGCTCAGCGTGTCGCTCATGCTGCCGACAGCGATGTGTGATAAATGCAACCATCGAAGAGCGTATTTCTACCAGCTGCAGATCAGGTCTGCTGATGAACCAATGACTACCTGTACGTCGTCCATAGTCTACACATCGTCCTACTACATCTAATACACGACAGTCTACCGGTATCACAGGTTCTACACCCATTCTCACTGATCTCTCACCACTTTTTTCTTTCTTTCTAGATGCGCTGGTTGTGGATACCAATGGCGAGAAAACTAGTACTTAGTACTAGTATTAGTAGTGATGAGCGTGAGAAACATGGGGGGTGTATGTCGAGCATGTCGAGCACGCCCCCATCGCCATCCTTGAACTCAACTTTCATCTCATGTCTGATCAATCGCCTCCAAAACCAAAGCCAGGCTCACTCCGCGACAGGATCGCCGCATTCGAGAACAAGGGTACTCCTGCTCCTGCTCAGGGCCCTCCCAGTCTCCGTCTTAAACCAGGTGGCCTCCAATGGAAGCCAAAACCTCCCTCGCCTCCCACCTCGCCTGACCATGTGCAGTCGAGCGAACGCAAGCTCCCAAGTACAGCCGGGATGTCCGCCTCCGATGCGATGGAGAGCATCGGTCGTGGCGGGTCCCTCAAGGAACGCATGGCTGCCCTACAGGGAAAGGGTGCCTTTGGTGGTCCCCCACCGCCTGTTGCACCCAAGCCCAACGTGGAGCGACCCAAGTGGAAGCCGCCCCCAACAGTACCTGCCCCAGTCACCTCAGGGGACGAGTCCAACGAAGTCATCGCAGGCGTTGATGTAAGTGGTCGTGAGGCCTCGAGGTCGCCTCCACCTCGTGCCGCTATTAGCCCATCCCCTGAGAGCCAGGGAACGTCGAATCCTGAGGGGGATTCGGTTGCACAGGACGCTGATCATGCAGATCCTGACCCGGAAGAGGAGGAAAGACAACGCAGAGCGGCGATCGCAGCTCGTATGGCCCGTCTCGGTGGTGCGAGGCTCGGTATGGGTCCCCCCATCTTTGCTCCGAAACCAGGCGTACGCAAATCTGAACCTGCACCGCCTGCACTCGAGGTCAAGGAAGAGGTACCTGTCGATCAGCCCACCGTTCTCAAGGAATCGAGTCAAGGTGCTATCACCGATGACACTTTATCTACCCTTACTAACAATACTATCTTTGTAGTGTCGGTAACGTTACCCCCTCATGAATTATCAGCCACTGCCTCCCCTGTCCCAGACCCTGTCGCCGAAACAGGTATGTGTTCTCCACATCCTACGTTATGGTCATTTTCTCACCTCTTTCAATTTCTCAGAGCGCAAGGATGAACCTGAATTACTACCGCCTGTACCTACGCGTTCTCCAGCTTCGATGCCCGTACCAGCAGGTCCACGCCGAGCTGCTCCTCCCCGTAAGAAATTGGCACCCGCGACTGCCCTCCCCGAGCCTCCTGTTGAAGAAGCAGTGGGTCCCACTGTCCTGTCACCTGATGGCCAACCTCCCGCGACTGCCGATTACGTTGTCCATGACGCACCCCTGCCCACCAGAGATTCGCAGGAGATTGCCGAAGTAGCGGAGATTGGCAAATCAACCTATGACGAACATTTAAATACCACAGTGAATGACAATGACGAGAAACAACCTCCTGCTTCCATCGAGGCGTTTCACGAGCCCGTCGAGGAACCCGAGAAAAAGGAAGCGAAAGAGGAGTTCGTAGAGGGTGCAGGTAGCCACGTTGAAGAGGAATTCATCCATACAGCTGCCGACAGTCAGGAACTGTCTTCTGTGCAACCTCCCGAGATCGTCGATGTAGAGGAGGAAGATGAGGAAGCACGGCGCCATCGTGTTGCAGCTAAATTAGCCCAGATGGGTGCAATCAACCCACTTGCCGGGCCTCCCCTAATCTCGCAGCGTCCATCATTCGACGAGCCAACCCCCGCGCGGTATGAAGAACCTCTCGATGTCGAGGACGAAGTCAATGTGGATACAGAGGAACACGAGGAGATCATCCCCCCTCCACCCGCTATTCGACCAAGACCCCGCGCAGCTGAACACGACCCTGCCGAGTCGCATCTCGAGATTGACCAAGACGATGGCAAGCTCGATGAGGACGAACAAGTGCCAACACATCGTGATGGTGAATCTTGATTTCTTTCCCCCCTTTTTTTCCTTTGTCGTGTATCGTGTCGTAGGATCTGGGTATTAATGTAGTCTCTTCCCCTTTCCCCCCTTTGTTTTGGTGACAGGCGAACGTGCAGTCGCGTCGTACACCAAGGAGCAAGGTGACGTTCATGACGGGCATACATGGCCTTCCCCGGAATTCTCTGAAGAGCAATCAATCGAACACAACTTAGCTCATGCCGTAGCCGAACAAGAACAAGGCACCGTTTCCACTCCACAAGCGGGAGCTTTCGGGGCATCAGGCACAACTCCGCGCGAGGCGGAAGAACAATTGCAGTACAAACGACAAGGAGATGCAGACGACGTATCAGCACGTAGCGCGACAGCTGAGATCGAGAACGATACATCCAAGGACGAGGTGGAGGAGAATGAAATGGCACCACCACGCATTACCCGACCCATACCGCCTCCGCCCGTGAATCTCCGGTCCAAACCCACACCGCCATCGTCTCCCCCACTCTCGCCACCGCCAAAGACACCTATACAGGCGTTGAAGGTAGATGAAGAGGAGCGACCGGCATCGCCGGATATGCCGCCTCGACCCGTTCCACCGCCTGGCAGGAGTGGTAAGCGTCAAGGCGTCAAGAGTGTACTTGGCTGATCGCTTGTGTTGCGCATACAGGTTCGGTGACAGAGGATGTACCATCGCCCCCTCCTAGGCGGTCCATGCCGCCACCTCCGAGACGTACGAGTGTGCGCGTGACGGATGCCCCGGCAGACACGCCATCCCCACCCCCACCCGTACCGATCTCGCCTCGACCGGTTAACCGTAGGCCTTCCACGCCCCCGATAATCACGACGCTCGTCCTACCGGAACCAGCAGCAACAGAGGAGCACGAAGAAGGTATGTGCATACTCTGCGAGGCGTGCTCTGCTTCTGACCCTGATCAAGTAGAACCCGTCACAGAGGAAGACACGTCAGAGATTGCAACGCCTCAGCCAGAGGGCCAAGAGGACGAAGCATCTGTGCGTCGTCGCGCGATTGCAGAACGGATGGCGCGTCTGGGAGGTATTCGATTCGGGGCGCCGCCACCGATGAACCCGCTCTCGAGACCTCCTCTGCCCGCAGCACCCCCACCGACGTCGATTCCCCCAGATGAGACGGAAGAAGAGGGAAAGGAAGAAGAGGAGGAAGTTGCGAGAAAGCAACGGATCGCGGCCAAGTTGGCAGGGATGGGAGGTATGCGATTCGGGATGCTGCCTCCTCCTGTCGGGTTACCCCCTGCGTCGGCTAGACGACTCGTGGCGAAGCAAGAGGACAGCGAGAGCGATGATGCGGTGCCACCTGTTCCTGTTCCCGCGCCTCCGCAACGACCACCTCCAACTCGGAAACCACCACCGCCCATCCAGGTACCTGTCGAACAGGAACCGGAGCAAGCTGGGAGAGACAGTCGTGGGACATCGGACGATGGTGTGCGAGTCGAGGCGGAGGAAAGCGAGATAGAAGAAGTGCGTTATTCTGATGTGGAGGCGCCGTTGGCGTCTGAGGAAGAGGAAGCACCAGCATTGCCACCACCCCGGCGCTCATCGCAGACGCCTCTTTCTGCAGAAGCGTTGCCCACTCCACCGCCACGTGTGACGTCTGGTCGGCCTCCGATTCCGATGATTCCGACGGCATTGTTGGGAAGGCGATCGAGTGCCACGGCGGGGTCTGTGTCGAGTTCGAGACATGCGTCGTTGGATGAGTCGAGTCTTAGCGAGACCCCCACGGTTTCGGGTCGAGCCTCTGAGAGCGCTGTTCGTCCCCAATCCGAGTACGTCATGGTCGAAGCCGAGTATGCCGACGAAGATGACTCGCCGGCTCCACCACTACGTCGCAAATCGACGCGTGGTCCGGCGCGATCGCTTCTGTTACCGCCGCCACCCCCACCGTCTGCGATCGACCCTCCAGAGGCACTGACGAGTAGTGCACAGTGGGAGTTACCGTCAATTCCGCAGGGGGCCGAGTTTGGAGAGGGATCGGAGTTGACGTCGTCAGGATGGTCGGAGGACTCGACAGCGGTGCATGTTCTGCCCCTTGCGTTGTCCTCGCATCCGAGTTCTCGAAGAACCTCTGGCAAGGCCGTCTTGCCGTCGTCGTCTACCTCGGTGTCGGTGTCGGGCTCGGGATCGACTCGGAGGAGTATCGATCAGCAGCAACCGCTGACGACGGACGAGTTGATGGCGATGTGGGGTAAGGTGGGGGTACAGGTTGTGGACGTTGCGACGACGCTGTTTGAGAAATCAAAGCGGGCGCTCGTGGGGGACGGATCGTACGCCGGGTTCGTGCGTGCCGTATTGACCCAGGTCCCCGGTGTGGTGTTACATCCCAACGTTGGCAGCGAGCACGAGTGGGGTTACGTGGTGTACGCACAGACGGGCAACGCCGTGCAACGACGCGTGTCGGACATTCTCCCTGGGGACGTGATCGCGTTTTGGGATGCGAAGCTAAAGGGGCACAAGGGTCTGCACGCGTACACGCAGACCGCGGGTGCTGGTGCGGGGGGGAGTGGACCGTTGGTGGGGATCGTGAGCGAGTTTGATGGCAAGAAGAGCAAGGTGAGGGTATGGCAGGCTAACCAACACGTTGGACAACAGGTGAGTTTGTCCGTCTTTCGACGGCTGGCCCGCATGAAGAAAGGTGTGCTGACACCGAGGGCGACGCAGACGGTGGAGATTGTCAGTTATCGGTTGGAGGATTTGAAGAGTGGGCAGGTCAAGGTATGTTTGGGGTCTTTTCTTCGTTTTTGTTCTTGGAGGCTGATCCGGTTTGGGTAGGTGTACCGAGTACTCGATGCATGACGCATACACACTATCAGAACGTTACTGTCATGCGCGTTTTTCTCTTCTTGTCGTTTGAACACATTCTACGTATTTCTTGTCATGTAGGCTAGGCAGACCTTTGGGTACCATTATGTACTCATGTTTCACGAGACCTTATCTACTGTAAAGACGAATTGGATTGGGTGATTCCCGTTAGTTCTCGGCTGGTCTCGAAAACAGCGTTTCGCAGGCGGATGCCAATGATCGCCATCTATTCTGTTTCACTTTCGAGCTCTTAAACTTCCGGTGCTTTTTGCCGGGTGGCGTTGTGTCGGCCCCCCTCTGTCTAGTGTCACTGCTCGTCGGCCGAGCATTTCGTCGTAATGAGATTGTCGATGCGACGTTTTGAAATCCAGATCCGGGCCAACTTGCCTGAAATCAACAGCAGGTACGTCACCACCATGCTCGCATTGGCCAAACGATGGATAAAAAAGTGGCAAGGATTTCAACAGCATTCGAGTTGAACGGCATACCGCCAAGTAGGTGATGATGTACATACACTGGCATCGATGCGAAATGTTGAAATCCAGATTCGACCAGCTTCCTTGACATCAACGGTGCTACACGACCATGATGATGCTCGCATGGGCCCATCGGGAACGATGGATAAACGGGTGACAGCTTGAAAGATTCCAACGGTGTTTAAGTTCTCGGCATACGACCAAGTGTACGTACAAATAGCCAGCTTAGCGGAGAGGGTGACAGATCGGCGGCCCTTTAGCAGCGTTCAAATAGCGTGTGGTTTGCAAGCCCTTGATCGGTGGACGGACACGCTAGACGAGAAGGCTCGACAGAACATGTGGGGATAAACCTGTCAACTAGCTTCGCATACATAGGGGGTCCGAATGAAACGCGGTGAACACGCACTCGAAGGACGAAACAGTGTATAACGGACACCAACGCAATTGTCAATTCAAATATACCACCAGCATTATCACCGATTGACAGGTCGACAAGGCGATTACGAAATTTTAGCCGAGACCACCAAATTGCACCGCGCAAACCAGTATGAATGAAAACCAGCAGAGAAAGTAAAGGTCTATCAGGTATACTAAAATCAAACCCATCTAACATTATCCCCGAGAAATTGCCCAATGGAGAGTCAGATCTAAAGCTCAATGGAGAATGGACTGCTCTGTCCACAGACGTGAGCATGGTTGCTGCAAGAATAATCAGGTGAGCGATGAATGATTGACGGAAATAAGCCAACAAGACATACGTGGAGTCAACAGCAACGAAAACGTAGGCGTCACTGGCAATATCCGTGAGGGGACGATTCGATAGCTTGGAAATAAAATACTCACGCTGCGACGACGATGT
>JBBPLM010000011.1:30368-105175 GCA_038089795.1 Pulchroboletus neoregius | reverse complement strand
AAGAAAAGACCTTTTTCTGCTCGGCGGCGCTGAGCTTTGCAACTCTATCTTGCTCGGCCTTGCGTTTGGCAGCCTTTTTATCTTCGGCAGCCTAGAGAGCAAGGATGAGGAGGTGGATAATGGGTGTGAAGTGAGGGAACGGACCTCCTCCTTCTTTTCCCTACCCTCTTCCTCTTTGATTTCTTTTTCGACGTCTTCTCTCACTTTTCTAATCTTTGCCTTTATCTCTGGACGCAAGACGACTTTTCCGGCTGCGGATAGATCGAGGAGCGCAAAGACGGCATCAACGATGGGGAGGATGTCGTTGGCGTGACGGAGATCGGGAAGGTTGATGTCGAGGAGGACACGTTTGGTGGTGTTCGTTTGTGCGACGTAGGAGGCGGCTGATTGTGGTCTTTCGAGGGGCTGGTCAGTTATGGAGAGGGAGCGAAGGTAGGTGAGGAAGGGGGGCGTTGCGAGGAGGGTGGTGAGGGTGGTGGAGGGGCTGAGGTGAAGCTTGAAGAGGGCGTCGGAGACGTCTGCAAACTCGGACATGAGAGAGAAGGCAGGGGGGAGCGAGGGGTGTTCGGTGGTGCGCGTGAATGTCTGTAAAGAGAGTGAGAAGAGGGAAAGGGGAAAGGAAGAAGACGGACGAGATCCCAGCGATTGTCCTTTATGGTGGTGAGCTCTGACTTGTTGACGACGGCCCATACAAAGTCGGGGAGAGCAGCGGCCGTGTCGGAATCGAGGAGGAAGTCAAAGGAGAGGTGGTCGCGAGGGTGGTAGCGGAGGTCATAGAGCTGCCAGAGGGAGTGGAAGAGGAGTTGGATGGGGTCCTGGCGGGGGACGAGGGAGAAAACGGTATGGAGGGAAGCGAGAGCGCGCCTGCCCGTGGAGAAGACAAAAAAGTCGGTGGGACCATCTGGGATGAGGCCGGAGGAGGAGGCGGGTGCGGAAAAGTTGCGGGCTAGGAGGGGACTGAGGGCGCTGTAGAGGGCGTTGGCGGTACGGTGGTTGCGACGCTTGCCATAGAGCGCGAGTGCGAGATAGAGGAGGACTGCGAGGAGGAGACCAGCCTGTGGGACGAAAACTGCAAGGGAATGAGGGGGGGTGAAAAAGAGAAAGAAGGGAAAAAAAAACGAACGAGCGGGTCTGAAAACGAGGAAACGCCAGCGGAATTGAGTGCCCGAGTAGGTATCTTGAAGGAGGGGAGGAGGAGGAGGGGAGAAGATGGCGAGAAGAGACATGAGGCGGTTTTTGGGACGAGATCGAAAAAGAAGTGAGTTGGTAGACGACGACTACCATCAAACAAAAAGTCAAAGGCAAGTAAGTCCCCTCCCCATCCTCCTCGTCCCCTCAACCTCATCAGCATGGATCCGACTGCTTTTCTCATAAACGGTGCCGTGTTCCCCCCCATCCAGATACACATGCAGGAATGTCTATTTCGACTCGTCATACTTGCACACACTCACATCCCGCTACTACAGAGACAGAATTACCCGACAGACTATGCCCAATTTGTGCTTGACGTACTCGCCAAGATGACACGCGATGCAGGTGCGATCGACCAGGCCGTGCTACGACGCGCCATCGGTCTCGCATCCTCGTACCTCGTCACAGACGCCTCCACGAACCCAGAGGGCGGGATCGCAACATGGCAGACGGGTTTTAACAGACTCGTCGATCTCGTCGTCGTGTTGCACCACCGGGGAGAGCTGGAGCTGGACACGTTCAACGAAGCGTCCAAGGCGTGCTCAGAGTGTTGGAGTGTTGCAGCGACCTGGCGAGGAATGGAAGAGTGTCGACAGGGAGTGAAGGAGGTCGCTGGTAAGCTGAAGAAGTTGCTCGATGAGCCGAGCAGGAGGACATATCAAGGACACAAAGTCTACACACCCAACAGCTAGTAGTAAATTACATAATCAACCATCATCATACCTTGATGTCCCTCGATCCCCTTCGTGCTCATTATCTCAAAAAGTCCCTCGTCTCCCTCCAGTTACAGAGGGAACTAGAAAATATAGATAATGTCGCCTTCCTAGGTCCCCCTTTTCATCCCCCGAACTCTTCCGCTCCTACCCGAGATCTCCCCTTTCTCAACTACATCTTTCGTCACTTTCTCCTCTCATTCCCCTTCATGGCCGCTGCACCAAACGACTTTTACTCACACAAGCTACAGCCATTTCTAGACAGTCTCTTTGCACGCAATCTATTCGACGATCCAGATACTCTAGATCCCACACCCCACAAATTCGTCTCCAAGTTAGAGCGCAATCTCGCCATGTTCCTCTCCTCCGCTATCAAACTCGTCGAACCAGAGGACGTCCTCAGACTCTCACAGGCAGACCTCCAGTCCCTCGAGCGTGCCGTCAACAAGCGTATCGCAAAACATGGCCCCCATGTCACCCTCTTTCGCGTCAACATCGTCTCTGTCCGTACAGTAACCGACAGGGGCCGCGTCAGGTCTCGCGTGCACGAGGTATGTCCCCCTTTTATTATCCCTCACAACATCCGAATCCCCCCCTAGGAGTTTATCATTCGCACAACCCTCTCTCATGACAGGCAAGTGTGCGTTTCCCGCCGCTACGGCGATTTCAGGACACTCGCAGACGAGGTCCGTTCCTTTATCCCCCACCCCATACTCTCTCTCACACCTCCCAGCTCCGCAATGCCTACCCAGACGCTATCGTACCACCCCCACCCCCCAAGGACCGCACCTCAGTCCATATCCCTACAGACCCCTCGTCAGACCCCCTATTCCAGGATCCCTCCGTCCCTGGCAGCTTTTATGTCACGCAACCCAATGGTGGTCATCCACCACCCCGTCTCTCCAGAGAAAAGAACCGCCTCACTTTGCGTGCCTATCTCCACTCCTTGCTCGCAACCCCTCCCTTCTCCTCTTCCCCCGTCCTTCGTTCTTTTCTCTTGAGCGGTCCTACCCGGCTTTCCCCCCAGGAACAGGAGGACGCCCGACGCAGGGAAGAGGCTGATCGCGTCAGAGATCAAGGTAGGAAGGAGTTTGCACGCGAGATCGGTGCAAGGGTCGACCAACTCAGAGAAGCAGTCAGAACTCTCAAGGGCGAGATCGTCGGGAGAGGTGATGTCTCCCTTACCGGTCGTCCTCTTTCAACCTAATTTATCCCCCCGTCAGATGGTCTTAGCCATGTGTTCGCGATCATCAAGGTCACCCCACACGTCAGACAATTACCAGACAATTACCAGGCCGTCTTGGAGTGGGCGAGGATTTCGTCCGTCTCCCTTCCCTTTCTACTACCCCCCTCAACCTTACTTCTCTCCTCCATACTCGCTACAGATTGGCATCGACGATATTCCAGACCTTTGTCGCTTCTGACAACTCCTCGGAGACATTTGCAAGTCTGAAACGCATACATGGTCTCATGCCCTACTTCCTTCTCAAGGCAACTCTCAAGATAAGCAACCCAGTGGCGATGATACGAAATGTCCTTGACATTTTTCTTGCACAACCCTTTGGAGGCCGTAGCCTTCTTCAACGGTATGATTCTCCCTTGCTGCCGCTGCCTCCCTCACGCAAATACCATACAGCATGTTCACCTCCTCCCTCTCCGAAGAAGTCAAAACCTTGAACACCTACATTGAACATGTGTCTGCCAAGATAGACGCTCCTATTCTTTGCGAGAAAATTCGCATCTTTGTCTACGCCCCTCGTGGAATCCAGGAGTTGTATCGCGTGGATGCCCGGCTTCAACGTACTCACCTTTTGAGGGTCATCTTAATGGGAGGCGAGGAACCGGTATTATCCAGGTCGCTGGCAACGCGGGTGGATAGGGCCTGGAGCAAGTGGGCCGCATGGATGGCTGAGAGGCAGCGAGAGGGCAAGGGTAAGAGAGACGAGAGCGATAGCGAAGAGGGCCCCAATAACGAGGAAGCATGGTTGTTTGAAGATCTGAGGGTCCTCATCAACTTATACTCGAGGCTTAGAGATCGGGAACAGCTGATTGCGCTCATATTCGAGGTGAGATTCGTAGCGTTATGCCTCCCCAATCGTTCACTCATCGGATATATAGGGTGTCACAGCCGAGTTGCTCAAGGACATCATCACCATCTTTTATACGCCGCTCGCTCAGGTGTATAGAGCAGCAAGCATCGCAGAATCGTTAGGAGACTTGCAGAACTTTATCAATGACCTCATTCGCACGGTCGAACAGACAGAAGATTGTGAGCTGGTTTTGATTCCGTCGCATTTCTCCGCTCATTCGACTCTTATCCAGTGTCGCAGTCAGACCCTTCTTCTACCGTGCAAGCTTTCATTGACCTCGTGAATCGGCACGAGCAATCTTTTTATTCTTTTGTGCACAAAGTCCATTCCAAGGGCCAAGGTCTCTTTGACAGCCTCATGAAATGGATTGAGCGATTCCTCACCGCGATTCGCGAGGGCATCGGTGCGTCAGGCCTTGGTGGAGAAGGCAGCAAAATTGCACTCGAGACTGTGTTGCCTGCGGGAGGTGAAGAGAGGGCAAAGATCATGGAAGAAGTCGACCAGGTGATGCGCTGGCATTACCTGAACAAGATCGCTCATGAAGAAAAGCTCAGGAGCAGGTTTAGACGCGCGCAGCGAGGCGCGGAAAAGGATGCGGACGCAGAAGACGAGGCAACACGGGTTCTGATAAACGGTGTTGCGAGAGAGTTTGACTTTGGTGACTTGGTAAGAGCGAACGCGGACGAGCTTGCCGCAGAAGAGAGTGACGAAGACGAGGATAGTGGTGATGACTATGACGACGACGACGACGACGACGACGACAGTAACGAGGACGCCAGCGACGAGACGAATGGCGACGAGGCTGAAGTGGACATGACGCCGACGCACAAAAATCTGCATGGGGCTCCCTCTGTCCGTTCCTCGACGATGCAGCCACCTCTCTCCAGGGCTGAGACAATTCAGGTAGCGACTCGACCGACACCTCGGGAAACGTTGAAACTACCGCAATCGCAATCATCGCTGCCACCACAACCGATGACTCCGAGGCCGAGGTTGCTCTCGCTCCGCAGAACCAAGTCGATGAAAATGCCAGGCAAACACCACCCCACGGCAGATGTTCCGCCGGTTCCACCGGTTCCCGTTTACATCAATAAGCCGCTTCCACCGCGTCCTCCCGAACCCTCTTCCGCAAGCCTTCCCAGGAGACGTTCGACCGGACACCTGACTTCTTTTCCAGAACAAGGGCCTGGCAGTGATCCTCATTCGCCATCGCCATCGCCATCGCCATCGCCATCGCCATCGCCATCGCCATCGCCATCGCCATCGCCTCGGCGACCTTCTCACAAGCCGAGGAAGAAGGCAGCAGCTGCGACGCAACCTCCTGAACTGAGACACATTCCAACACTGCTACCCATCTTTGTTGAAATGGTATGCCACCGTGTCACATCTTCACTTTAAAGTGCTGATCCGTACATGCGATAGATGCGTCCGTTGCTCCTTCCGCAATTGTAGGTGTGGTTCTGTATCATATATTGTGTTGTACGAATCTATGTACGAGGTTCCGAGATAACATACCTTTATTTGTGATGCTTAGACACGGATATTTATCCACATGTATTTTATCCACAAGGACTATGTAGTCGCCTGATGAGGCGGTATGTTTTTTAATACCTTTCGGGAGCAAGGCATGGATCAACAGGAGCGTCCAAGCTTCCTACAAGTCCCCAAACTCCGCATCAAATACTTGTTGCGTGGCTGTTCCCTTGCGCGCTCTTTTGGCTAGCCGCTCTTCCTTGGCAAGTTCATCCCAATCATCTTCATCATCCCGGCTATCCTCGACTGATTGAGACATGATGGGTGTCGTCGCACTTTGGTTGGCATTCGCCTGTGACTTGAGCCATTGACGCTTTCTATCCCTTTTCAATTTCCGCATCTCTTTTTGCTCTTTACTTGTCGCTTGCTGGCTCCACGGTGTATTTCGCTTGTGCTTCGCGGCGCGAATTTCAGTCGTCTCTTTCTGGACTTCTGGCTTGGACTGTGACTCTCGACGTTTACCTTCTTGTGCCTTGTCAGCATAAGCATAGGCGTCCCACTTTGGGCATCGGGGTCAGAACCGCATCACCCGGAGGAACGAAAATCGAAGGACTCACATCCAGCGATGCACCCTCCCATCCCGTCTTGTCCACGTCCTTGAGTTCGGGCATGCGAGGCAGGCGCAGAAGCCCAAAGCTTTTGGCCACGCCGATGAGATCGAGATCTTTTATTCGAAAGATGTACGAGGCTTCATGTTTCGAATACGCCCGGACGAACGATACGAAGGATTTTGTTGCCTGTAACGTGACCTTGAACTCCACGAAGCACACGACTGGATGTCATACAAAATACCTTGTCGTTTAGAGCACGGTCTGTCAGAACGGTCTCTCGTATTTGAGATAAAAATGACGTGACAGCCGAATCATCCGGCTCGGGATCACTCGAGCCCTGTGCTCCAAGGGCGCCACCAGCCTGGATAGCAGGGTGTTTTCGTATTGGAATCTTGCGCACCGCAAGAAAATCTTTACGAGCACCGTTGTCATCAAGTTGATTTTCCTAGACGGTACAACGCACCGATGTACTCGATTTCTCTGCCAACGAGAAATACATACGCTCGTCCACTTCTCCCTGCGCGAGCCGTTCTCCCACAGCGGTGTGAGAACACTTTTGGGTCGATGGGTGGGTCAAACTGGACTACGACGTCGACGTGTGGTATATCTAGACCTCTCGCCGCAACGTCTGTTGCGAGAAGTATCGACGGCGAGTTTGAAGACGAGAGAGACGACGAAAATGCTGAAAGAGCACGTGTGCGTGCAGCTGGAAGCAAGTGACCATGCAAGGAGAAAAGCCTTGAATTGGGGAGCAGAAATCTTGGGAGAACCTGGCCAGTCTCTCAGACACCTCATCTCGATCATGAAGGTTGTACATGGAAGCTCACTCTGTAAAAGTAATCGACACACGCACAAGTGGCAAAATAGACAATGAAATGGGACGCTCTATGCGTCGAAACTTCGTGCTCGATGACTCGTACAAGTTGAACAAGCTTTTCGGAGGTCCGGCAATTGATGTAGAAATTTTGAAGTCTACGAAAAGTCGAATGACTTTCAGACGTGAAGATACAAGGTATAAAACGATCACCACACCCTGCAGGTATTCGTCTTTCCTCAATGACTTCGCCTTTTCCTGGCTTGCCATCCGAGGTTCGCTCCTTGGATTTTTTGGACTGGACTTTGACGACTACGCGAGCGGGATTGCGTAGTCCGACTCGGACAAGCTCCGACAACGCATCAGCATCGGTCATGGTTGCACTGAAAAGTCCTGTCCGCCTCTGTTTTGGCAAGTGAGTTATAATATGAGTCAATGAGTTCTGGAAGCCTAAATCAAGGAGCCTTCGTGATCGAGACAAGTGTGAATGGGAGAATTGGAACAAGCCGTCCAGAGATCTTACCTATCTCCCTCGTCAAGAACAAGCACCTCCAGTTCCTTCACGCCCACGAGGGTTTTCCCTCTGCCTAGTAGGAATTCCTCCACCCGGCCAGGCGTGCCTATTACAATATCGGCGCCAGTGTCTAAAAATCGCTGGACGTCTTGAGCCGGGGGTGACTCATCAGAGGAGACGAGAAGTAGCGGTGGGGGATAAGTTGGTATCGGTGTGTCTGTAGATCTAGGCTCGTCTGGACGCGGTGAACTCGGTTGCGCAGAAAGGAATAGAGAGAAAACGGAATGTATCTGAGTTGCTAACTCTCTAGATGAAGCATGTCAGGCCACTCTCTGCAAACGTATGGGATTCGTCACCTCGTCGGACTTATAACTAGCGCACCGATCTCGTTCGTCCTGAGGGCAGATCCTCGCCTCACCAGCCGCTCTAGTACAGGGATGACGAATGCCAGAGTCTTGCCAGAACCTGTGACAGCCTCTACGACAACGTCCTTGTGCTGCATGAAGAGGGGTATCGTGGCTGATTGCACTGGGGTCATCTGGGAGTAACCCATCGACTGTATCACATCGAAACTGAAAAGAAAATCGTTGAGGGATGTCAACATACAAAAAAGATGATACTCACATCCATGGGGTTAGCGACGTCGGAAGGGAGGACCATGGCCCTGCAAATGCAGTCGACATGGACTCGTACCGGAGATGTAGAAAAAGAAAAGAAGAGATCCGACTATCGGGTCGAATGTCTCAGATCAAGCTGAGAGTTGAAAAATTGGTAATGCGACATTCGAGCGAGGGCAGCCCACGGAACGCCCTAGTAAAAGGCGAGGGCGTTGTCTGTTTGTGCTACCCTCCGTCGCTAATTATTATTACAAACAGAACATCGAGGGCAACAAACTTTTGTATTTGTCTGGGCACACTGGGTGCTGAAAATTTCCTTATTTGTATCACATAGACACCACTGCATTCGCCAACTTGAAGTCATGGCCGACGACGAGTTCACTGTGAAAGTGTGTTCAGCCGTCCGCGATGTATTCGCGTCCGGAAAGATATCGACCCCGATCAGCTCCATGGACCTTCTCCTTTCCTTGATTACCTCCAAAGCCACAGCTTGCTCGTCACACCTCCGCTTGACAGATCTACACCGTCTCGAGATCGTCTTGCACAGTCTTTCTAGTCGCTGGGAACATGGAAGCTTGTCACTATCTCGCGAGAACGGCGTCCTAACTATTACTGACGTTCACCTCGGGAGTACCTTGGCGGACATGGTGAACCCTCGCAAGCGCAAACGCCCCCCTGTCGACGAGGAAGCTGACTCCGCGGCCGGCGACGAGCGTTCTTCCAGGAGTATCAGCCATTCTCCTCCTCCTTCTGCAACTCCTCTTGCAATCTTGGGCAAAGAGTTGAGAGAAGTCTATGTTATTCTCCAAAGGGCTACTGCCAAGGGACGCCTTTTGGCCGAACGGGTATGTAGTCAAATTCCAGTGACGGAGCGCCATGTAAAAATAAACATTCGTCCCCAGTTCTGCGCATCGCATGGGAGCTTTAACCCCGTTTGCTCCTACATCACGAAAGAGGACTGTGCCAAGGCCCGTCGAGAAAGCACAGGAGGTAGCTCCTCTCAGTCCACATCCTTCATCTGTGATCGTGTACACTTCAAGCCCCTGATTCGACCTCACACTGATCCATCCCTCGGCCATTGTTCCTACCTCAATACTTGCTACTCCGAGCCCACATATGCCCAATCACCCTCGATTCCACCATTCCCTTCCGGAAACGCTACACGGCTTTCTCTACCTTCAGGTCTCGGTGCGGGAGGCAGGGGAAAAGAAAAGGCACCATGTCGATACCTACACTTCGAAGTCGACTGGGACGAAAAAGATGGTCAGGTTACGAGTGTCAATAATATAGGATGGAAGGACACGCAGAGAATGCGCAATCCCTTCAAGCTAGAGATCGGAATGGGACCAGATGGTAAAGACATGCAAACGGTATGCGCACACTTTCAGCGGGTCTGCACATTTTCGTCACCGTCCATTCGGATAGCTGCCTCCCCAATGGATCAACTGTGACCTTCGACGATTTGACTACTCGGTACTTGGAAAATTCCATGTCATCATGGCAGACCCCCCATGGGATATTCACATGAGTGTAAGTCATTAACGTAACAGTAATCAGAACATCACGATGACGTGTAGATCTGATGAAGTTGCCTTATGGAACAATGACCGACGATGAGATGCGGGCTATGCCCATTCCTGCTCTACAAGACGAAGGTCTCTTATTTCTGTGGGTCACCGGGCGTGCCATGGAAGTGGGTCGTGAATGCCTCCGGGTCTGGGGCTACACACGCGTAGATGAAGTTGTCTGGGTGAAAACCAATCAGGTAATCTTTGAGCCCAATGTCGCATACAGACACTAAAATAATGCAGTTACAACGTGTTATCCGCACAGGGCGAACTGGCCATTGGTTGAACCACACCAAGGAACACATGCTCGTTGGTGTCAAAACTCATGTTGGCGATTCCGGTAATCTAAAGTTCCCCAGCTGGGTCAACCGGGGTCTTGATACAGACGTGATTGTAAGTGAGGTGCGCGAGACGAGTCGCAAACCAGACGAAGTATATGGTCTCATTGAGCGGATGTGCCCCGGAGGACGCAAGGTTGAAATTTTTGGAAGGAAACATAACACTAGACCTGGGTAAGTGTTTATGGGATTGAACTGGATGTTTCTCATACGGACCTTTCGAAGGTGGCTTACCCTGGGAAATCAGCTTGGGCCCGACCAGATATATGAGGAAGACCTGGCTGCCAGGATCAAAGCTCGTTACCCGGAACGCCTCTCGAGTACGCCAGGAGGGGTAGATGGGAAGATGTCTCTGTGATCGGATCCCTTCCATACTCATCTACTTATTCAGTGTTAAGTCTGTCGTACTAGTACGATCACTTCTCCTGATGACTACGTTCGATTTACCATTTAGACCTGCCATTCAATGGTGGTAAACGCATGGTAAACTCTTATTTTAATGGAATTATGTAGCAAGAGGCTGGCATTCGGTTGCGACGGAAAAAGACTTGAATGTCCACACGAACGCGCCCGATGCAAACTCGGATTGATGATTACTCACGATCATTGGCGACCAACCGATGTATTTCCCGGACAGCCCGAGTGTTTGACATGCCGCCGACCAGCAATCCGAGAGTGCGGACCTGTCTGGACCCGTCAGATTCCGATGGAAGCACGGGTCGATGATAGGGACTACCCAATATTAGGCTCATTCTTTGAAAAATTCGCATCACCGAATTGTGAGATCGTGATGTCGTCCCGATTAATTGATCGGTCTTCCGGCCAGTGTCAATCTATGCGCCACTCAGAATGAACTCATCTTTCCAGGAGGGGGACCTGTAAGAAGACGTCCAGAGCCGCGCGAGAGAGTCACCATGTTTCAAGCTCTGCTCCGATTGCATTCGGCATCTCACAGGACTTGGATGGCGTTTCAAATGTCGAGAAGATGTATAACTAGACAGAAGTTGAACCAACGGGACCTCCCGAATTCCATCACATCTATCGTTGGGAGTGGGCTATTAATCTAACGAATCAAGTTTGTATCCATTACCACTCTGCCTTCTATGTCAGAACATATTAATATAGATTCCTAAAGGCTATCATTGTTGTTGATCAGCAAGGTTAAGTTCCTCAATGAGTAAATCGTTCATGGCAGTTGGGTTGTCGAGGTATACTGATATAACGGGACATATAGATTAGACCCAGAATAATATGTTGCAAGGTATCCTTACCTTGATGCCCAGCATTAGGAATAACAAACATACGCCCCATTTCGTTACCTGCTAGGCGGAGATTTTGTAAAGCTTGGAGGCCTCCTACAGGATCCATCCAATCGTGTTCACCATCTGAGAATTAGTGAGTTGCAATGGGGGACCTAGATGGACGATGACACACTGACAGACAATAGTAATGGGTATTTTCAATGCAGTTACTCGGTCAACCAAGGGCATATGTGCGTAAGCGTATGGTGCGAGAATGTGAGCTAAAGTCTGTGAGATCGCAGTACACGGAGATCTGGGTAAGTCTTACATATGCAATACTCCCCTGAACCTTTAGCAAGGGTTATGTTAAGAATGTAATCGTGTATGTCACGGGTTTCGTCTTCTGTCAAACCGGTGAAGCGACGACTAGAATACTGGACAGGTTCGTGAGCCAGAGGACTCTTTAAGCAGTCAATAGAGAACAGACGAACCTTGCCCACGAGCATGGGTCCCCAGAACAGTGTCGAACGTACAACCTGGAACGGACTCCACCCCTCCTCCCACAGATATGTGAACAGTCTCCGAGATCGACTTTCTTCTTTCTTGATTGCTCTCTGCTGGTCACGAATATGCTGAATTTCAGAAGTTGAAGCAGGTTCTACTCGGGTACTGGGTGAGTTGCCAGAGTCACCAGTATCGGTCAACTCTCTTGAAGGCATCGTTAGATTGTCGGGATTATGGGGCACGCCAGCGGGGGAGAGTAAGATGAGTTTATGGACTCGCATGGGGTAGCGGAGTGCATATGCAACACTGAAATATGCACCGAGCGAATGTCCAATGAGGGTCATTTTATCTACGCCCATCTTGGCGCGCCACTCCTCAAGAGAATCGACGAAGAACGATTCTGCTTCTCGTACACGACCAGGGATGTCGTCTCGTTTTGCCTTGATGCGGAACGGAACGCGGGCAGAACGACCCATACCTAGCCAGTCCAAGGCATAAACATCAGTACCGCGATTACCAGCCCATGTAGCTAGTGCAGGGAAGTTCCGGAAGAAGAACCCAAGACCAGCACCATAACCGTGCAGGACAACAGCAGGTGGAGGGGCTGTCTGGGACGGATTCGTGGCCTTGATGGAGAGAGAATTAAGATAATGCCTCGGAGATGCCAACTCTATTCGTTCGCTGCGGGCAATCACCGGGCTGCCTCCAACCGCAGAGGTAGGCATCCTTTCGGGTAAGAAGAAAGGTAGCCGCCTGAACGGGAAAACAGACTGGATCGAACTCAAGGTCGTCACACCCAGGCGAGACGATCACAGTACCTCAAAAGCCGCTGCTCTGCTGCCGCGGCTTGTTTCTCTCCGGCGCTCCACCTAGCATTTCCCTGTCAGATTGAACGGATCAACAGGATAAAAAGGAACAAACCAGCTTTTGAGGCTCGCAGAGAAGGTGTGAGGTATATCACGAGCAGGGGGGATACTGTCCAGAAGTAGAGCTGAGCTCGAAGTCGCCATAGAGGTGTGCTGGATGATGGAGAGTGGGGTTAAGTGACTTGAGCGGTGGATCGAAGTGAATAATCCTTTAAGGACTGTGTTGAACTACTACGTGTGCAGTTGCCGACTACCTTGCGCAATACAACCTGCATGACTAATTTACATAATCACCCCTGTCGACGTGTCATCCGGTGCTATGTACATCGGAATCAGATTGACCAGTTCATCCTAAATCTATGTTTCATGTTTCATTGATTCCCCCGTGAAACCATGTCACCCTCTTGGGATCAATGAATACATGAAACGGGGATGCTGGGTGGCGTTCGAACCAGATTCATGATCGCTGGTTGGTGGTGGGAACCACCGTGTTAGTCGGATCAGTGCCGCATACCTCCTGCAACCAATTTCTTTAGTCCTACAGTTGGATCCCTGCTGGAAGCTTTGTCCAGGGGATCAACCGGTGTACATTTGCATTTGCGTCCATTTCAGGAGGGGGCGGCTTCTCACTACAGCCCATCCTGTACGGCCGCTGTCACGTCCGTGGCAAATATCGTACAAACGAGGTTCCGATGCAGTCCGAGACCGGTGGCGAGGCCAAAAAGGTCAAAAGGCTGGTCTCAGGCAGAGCGTGTGTGAGACATTGCGGTAACTTGTTGTATTCAGCAACCACGTGATTATCAGCCAATCGGAATCTGTGTAATTCAACTCTTATAAAACTTGCCCCCCCCTCCCATCCCATTCCCGCAGCCCTTCCATCGAAATCGAATCGAACTGTAAGTCTCTAATCTCGCACCGAGCGCCTTGGTTTCAAATATTTCTATCCGGACAGTCTCTACCGCGTTTGCAGCCATGGAAAAGCTTGTGACCCTCTCACGTTTCAAGACATCATGCCCATTCCTCGGTAGGACGCAGACGCAGACTCTCCGTTCCCTCTCTAGCCTTGCGTCCTCCCGTTTCCCTGCCCTTTCCCAGCTTACAGAGTCTGCTACGAAATGTCCTATCATGGGTCCCGCTCTGCAAATGCGTTCCACTCAAGTCGTCGCTAGATATGCCAGTGTCGCGGCTCAGGCAGACGTACAGAAAATCCACCACAGCAAGGGCATATTCCCTGGCTCCGATATCACAGATGCAGATATCGCTAAATGTCCCCATGCTTCCGCCGCTCGAGCAGCTGCTCGCATGGCCGAGGACCTCGCAGCCGCTGCCAAGGCAGAAACCGCTTCCGTCCCCAAAGCCACCCCGGCTGTCGGTCGTGTGGCAGCAAGTGGTTGTCCCTTCCATAATGCTGCCGCTCCAGAACCAGTGGTTGACGCACAAAATCCCATTGGAAGCGCCTTCAACTACGACCAGCTTTTCGCAGCAGAGCTCGAGAAAAAGCACAAGGACCAGTCTTATCGTTACTTTAATAACATCAACAGGCTTGCGAACAAATTCCCGGTCGCTCACACTGCGAATGTCAAGGACGAAGTTGAGGTGTGGTGCGCTAACGATTATCTCGGCATGGGAAACAATCCAGTTGTCCTCGAAACTATGCAGTATGTAGAAGCTACCATGCACGATCCCCAACACTCATGAATCTTCACGCATAGTCGAACCCTAGACAAGTATGGTGCTGGTGCTGGGGGGACACGAAACATTGCAGGAAACAGTGCTATGCACCTCTCTCTAGAAAAAGAACTAGCGTCACTGCACAGGAAGCCTGCGGCCCTAGTGTTTTCCTCGTGCTATGTGGCAAATGATGCTACCCTTTCTACCCTCGGATCAAAGCTCCCAGGCTTGGTGTACTTCTCTGACGCATCTAATCATGCCTCCATGATTCAAGGTATCCGTCATTCTGGTGCGAAAAAGGTTATTTTCAAGCACAACGACTTGGAGGACCTAGAAAGCAAGCTCCAGATGTGGCCTCGTGAAACTCCAAAAGTCATTGCATTTGAAAGCGTCTATTCCATGTGCGGCAGTATCGGACCCATCGGCGAAATCTGTGATTTGGCGAAGAAGTACTGTGCTTTGACCTTCCTGGATGAAGTTCATGCCGTGGGATTGTATGGTCCTCGTGGTGCGGGAGTCGCTGAACATCTCGATTTCGAAGCGCACCAAAGGGCAGGTCAAAATCCGGAGGCCATCAAAGGTAGTGTTATGGACCGCGTTGACATGATTACTGGTGAGCTGAATATCAATATTTGCACTTCGGGTCTTCTAATCTCCTTTGTAGGCACTTTGGGCAAAGCTTATGGTTCTGTTGGAGGATATGTTGCCGGCTCGTGTGATTTTATTGATATGATCCGCTCCTACGCTCCAGGGTTTATTTTCACCACTTCACTCCCGCCAGCCACCGTTGCCGGCTCTCGTGCATCAATTTTGTACCAGAAACATCACATTGGCGACCGTGCTTTGAAACAGGTCAATGTCCGCAAGGTCAAGGAGCGCTTCGCTGAACTGGATATTCCTATCATCCCAGGACCATCCCACATCGTGCCAGTTCTCGTGGGAGATGCAGGGCTTGCTAGGCTGGCAAGCGACAGACTATTGCACCAACACAACATCTACGTCCAGGCTATCAACTATCCTACCGTCGCTGTCGGCGAGGAGCGTTTGAGATTCACTGTCACACCCCGCCACACCGCTGAACAAATTGATGGTCTTATTCGCGCCGTCGACACCGTTTTTACGGAGTTGAATCTCAACCGCACCAATGACTGGGCGAGGCTAGGTGGACGCGCCAACGTTGGTATTGGCAAGGACGATGTGAAACCCATTTGGACAGAGAGCCAGATCAATACCGTAGGTGTTCCACGGACCTTGTGGAATGGTCAGCCAACTGTGATTAATGTCACGGCCGTCGACGTCGTCCGCAAGGACTTTGAAGCTTTATTGGGCCCGGTCGAACATGGGCGCAAGGTCGAGGGTGAAGTGTTCACGGGAGCAGTCAAACTGGCAGCAGATTCTTTTGCGAAGTACCCCCGGGTCCGTACAGCTGTTGGCGGCCTTAAGGTGGCGGCAGCTGTCCAGGTCCCTGTTTCTGCTTGACCAACCAATTACTTGTTTCCGTGTACCTGGTACATCGTCTTTAAAGATTTCTCAATACCATGCCTTTGGGCCATAGAATCAGTCGAATTTATAGCTTTAGCTGCTCTCACGGAGTGCATAGAGGATGGAGAGGGGTCGTGATGTACTTGGTTGCTGATCGATCGTAGACGCAACCTCGTTGAATGGCTGAGCGCCTTGCTGCATCGGTGCATTCTCGGAAGTTGTCAATTTTGAAGTGCACTCCGCAATCAGTTTCTGCAATCGAACTCAGAGTCATCAACAATGATGAATTCCTGCGCACTTGCCTCTCTAGCGCCACCCCTGATACCAACCAGGTATTCGATCACAAGCGGGAGGTAACTCCCGGATACCTGCATAACTCAGGACGTGACGTTCAACGGCAACGATAACATTTGAGCTTACAGCCTGCTCCGACCAGACGTTACGTAGCAGCCAGTTCTGTCTGGCTTTGTTAAACTTCCAGTCCTCGAGTCTTTGACAGCGTTTATAAGCATATGACAAGGCTAAAGCGAACATAACGATACCATCAATCTGAAGTACGATCGAAACCTACCTCTGCGAGATGGTTCCGTGAGCGATTCGTCGGTGGTGGGATCTGGGTAAGGCAGTCGATGCTACACCTTTGAGGTTTAGGGTCATTCTATCATATTTTCTATGTCACTTACTATGCGATCTTCATCGCGTTTCATATTTTTTTGAGGCTCGAGTTCGGTAGCGTCTGTCTCAACATTGACAGACTCGTCGAGCGGTGCATCACAGTCAATCCGTTTCCGCTTCCTTGACATCTTCACTTTGCCCAGCATGTTTGACGGCGGTTGATCTTCGGCCCTCCGAGTCAACACAGAGTCTTTCATCGAGTCAGGTTTTACGATGGAACTTGTGTCTAAGCGTTGGTGACTGTTTTCTGGGCAGCCTGTCCCCGGCAAGCCGTTCTTTGCCTTTAGCCTTTTCCCCTCTCGTTTTTTAGTGAATTTGGCGGTACCTTCCTCAGACATTAGCTATCACCAGCGCGCGCGTATGCAGAATGAGCATGTAAAGTCGGGTAGCAGTTACAACACCCACCAGAGGGAACGAGATGTACAAAAAAGAAGAAAGTTGATGCTGAGTGATAGGCTGGGAGGCTCTCACGCTCGGGTGTGAAAACTCCATCCAATTCAAGAATCATTGTACGGTCTGCTCTTCACTATTTTCTCTTCCATGGGTCTCACTTTCTCTTCGTTGCTCAACTCGTTCACATCACTGGTACGATGGAGCAAGGACCAGGATGTCCGTATATTAATGCTTGGTCTCGATTCGGCGGGAAAGGTATGCTGAACAAGCTGGTATCGATTGGCAACCTCCTATTTCTTACATGTGCGTGTAGACCACGATACTGTACAGGTTGCAGGTACGAGTTCTTGGGCTCCAGAATTGGCTTTTTTTTTTCATAATCCCGAGCAAGATTGGTGAAGTAGTTTCGACTATACCCAGTGAGTACTTGATACTTTGGCTGGTCAGGGTAGCTGATGCATTTGGACTCGAAGCCATCGGGTTCAATGTCGAGACGGTGGAGGTGCGTCAAAACTTCGGCGTCTAGTTACTTGTTCTGACGTGCACTAGTACAAGAATATCAAGTTCCAAGTATGGGATCTTGGGGGACAATCGAGCATCCGGTGAGAATATATTTTCCATCCGTGTGCGGTACCGAGTTGACCCTATATAGACCGTATTGGAGATGTTACTTTCCCAACACATCTGCAATTATCTATGTTATAGATTCATGCGACCATTCTCGCCTTGGAACCTCACGAAGCGAGTTGTTGACCATGCTCTCGGAGGACGAACTGAGTGACGTACCCCTCCTCGTATTCTGCAACAAGCAAGACGTAGACGGCGCGCTGAAGCCCGAAGAGATCAGTGAACAATTGGGACTTGCAGGCGCAGAGACCGCGAGACAGTGGAGTGTGCGCGGTAGTTGTGCGACGAAAGGTGAAGGTTTAGAAGAGGGTCTCGATTGGTGAGTGATTCTAGCCCCCGATTCCACCTTGCTTATCAACCGCGCCCAGGCTAGTGAACGCTATCCAAAAGAAATAAAATTTCTTCTCCGATCTCCCATCATCATCTCATATCGTCGCACAGTTGATCGGATGCTGGTATACCCATCGTGTGGCGAAGCGCGTATCCTAATTGCTTTGTAATTTGAGCCCAGTTCGAGGTTGAGTGTTGATTATTACTATTGACGTTAGCAAGACCGATCGATCAATGTAGTGCCAGTCGGGAGAGACTCCGAATTCACGCCTTTTCATGGAGCATTTGAGATGTCCACTGGTGTGTTGTTTCGTCCATTACCGTGTCAATTTCTCTGCTATCTTGCCCACCCTTATAGAATGCTGTTCAGTTACCGTGACAATGGTTTTTTGTACGAACTAATGGCGATACAATACGATTTGATGCTGGTGATACAATATGAGCTAATGGCGACACAAACTGTACAGGTCAAAAGCCTTAGACGCGTCATCAGATAATCCAAACGACTCCTGCCTTCACAACTTGAAAGAACAATGGACCCTAGGTCATACCTCAAAACTAATTCCGTCCTACAACCCAAGAGTTTCGCACACAGTGAACCAGTGGTGGCTAGGCCAAAGGTCATTGTCAAGTATAAAATCATCTTGATTTGTCTTGATGTTGTATGTCGCCATGCCCGCTCCTACCTCTACCTTCGCTTGCATGTACTCTCTGAGCCGAGGGTTGTCGATGTCGTCCGGGAATTTTGGCGCATGCACGATTTTGATCAAGTCTCCATAACTCCCAACGATTTGGAGAAGTGAGGAGCGCTCGCCCTCAATGCGAAGTGTTCGATTGTTCAGCTCTTGCGGGGGAAGATGCGTGAGGACGTAGGCTAAATAACCTGCAAAGTTTCGAGTACTTTAATCCTCGCCCACAGAAGCTTAACTACCTGCCAAGTCGGAAACTGATGTCCACGATGCGAATATTTTGCCTTCTCCAATCAAGATCGCTTCCTTGTTCCAGTCGATCCCCAAGAAGAATGGGATGAATTCCATGAGCAATCCCGCCTTTTATACACTCAGCCGACACACTGAACAAGAGGAAGACTATGAACATACGTAAAGTCGCACATATGGTATCCCAGCTGCCTCGATTTCACCTTGGATGCATTGAGAATATGATTCAAGCATAGATTAACATCACGTACCAACAAACTGGTTCTTTTGACCCAAGATACCGTCTTGCCCCTCAGACGGGATTCCATATTCAGATGGAATATATAACTTTACATCTGCGTTCTTCGCGGCCTGGAGAGTATGTGCCTGTACTGCAAGGTGTTCATGGTTAATCGCTGAAATAACTACCTCGCAGTTGTGCAACCGAAATTGTTCAGTGAGCGCTGGTAAGTCCGTGAAATCGACAGCCACATGAGTAGTGCCCGGGGGAAAGCTTTTACGCTCGGAAGAGGGGCGAGTGAACACGACGGCTGAGGCCCCGTTCTTTACCAGCGACTAAGTATTCAAGGTTAGCGGAGCGTCCACCTGTTTCTGTAACTTACGGACATCAGCTAACGGTAAACCGAGTGTGCCAGCTCCAAGCACGGCAAACGACTTGAAAGTGTTTCCTGACATTGGAAACTTAGAAAAGGTATCATAGGGGGACGACGACGACGTTTATCGCTCGAGCCCACAGGGGCTGCCCCCATGCATGACGATTGAACGAACACATGATGTAGTAGGTGACACCATTCATGTGCAGGCTCAACTCCTGTCTTGCCAACCTAAATATGGCAATGATTGAGTTATTCGGACAGGTCTGCTTAATGGCTTGGCGGATAGTAAAAATAACACTCGGGATTACCTCTCGCAAGGATATACATCTTGTGACCAACTCCAATTCCATCTCTCCGCATCAGGATCCGACGAACACTTTTGGTAGACATCGTGGTTGGGTCTCCAAACCCGGACGCTACCGTCGTCGGCGCAGGTGGCCAGCGTTTCATGTGCCCAGTCCACGGCGCCGACCTCTCCTGTCTGACCACGAAGTTCCACCGCGGCAGCCAAGGATTTCCTGGAAAAAGGCGATGCAGACAAGCGCGCGACATTGCTAACATCGAATATGAATGAGCTGCCGGTCTTTCCAGAGCACCCGCTGGCAAGCCACCGCCCACAAGGTGACCTGGCAATTCGAACATAGAAAGAGGTTCTGAGATTTGGGTGCGTCTCCACTTCCAATGGTATTAAGGAAGGTGATGAGGAAGTGTATAGCCGAGAATCAGCTCCGAGTGCAAAGAGGAGGCCAGATGTTGGACCAGAACCAGCGCATAAGCTAGAGATTCCGCGTGGGCGACACGACCCGTTCATTGTCGTTGCGTCATTGGGTGATGATGCACAAGGCGGTCTCTTCTGTGGTTTGGAGTCATCCAGTACCGCGAGACGGAGGTCCCACAAGTTCAGGATGCTAATAACTTCATTAACATACCGCATCTTTATAGGTGGTTGTAACATACCCATCAAACGATCCACTACTGATCAGCGCATGAGATCGTGTGTCGGCATAAAGTATACTCGTGACACTCCGTGGAAGCGGAATTATCTTTCTACGTCCACCATTAGATTTCCCTTGACCATGTGCGCCATGAATGGTTATGACTGGTTGCAGCGC
Source organism: Pulchroboletus neoregius (assembly GCA_038089795.1). NCBI lineage: Eukaryota > Fungi > Basidiomycota > Agaricomycetes > Boletales > Boletaceae > Pulchroboletus > Pulchroboletus neoregius. Next base: position 84,811 of record JBBPLM010000011.1, on the reverse strand, counting down.
TGGAATGCCGTCTCTGATCCCTGCACGGCTGCTTGCCATCCGGAGGTCCCATACACAGATCTGCCCATCTCGACTGCCTGTGCTGAGGATGTCATGGTGAGATGGATCCCATGCGATGCACTTGACAGAACTAGTGTGAGTCTGAAGCAACCGCAATGTGTTTTGCGTTTCGATGGAAGAAATTCGCGTGCTCTTGTCCCCGGATGCTGTTGCAAGCATGGCGTCATCCAGACTCCATTTCACATCGAATATACCATTTCCGTGGGCTTGAAAAGTCGTTCGCTGAGGTTCTATGGATCGTAGTAGAGCCCACGCATTGAATAATCGTAAGTAAGCTTACCGAAATCCCATTCGTGACGTTTAGAAGTATTAAGAACTGACACAGAGCCTTCTTCTGTGGCCACCGCAAGAAGGGGGGTGCCACAACTCTTGGCACCTATTCGAAAGTATGGGTGGAATTTCTATTCAAAGACGGAATCGCCTTACCATAAGAGTATGCGCAAGCATAAGGTGGCGTCACGAAAGTATGATCGGCAAGGGAGGAGCATCTGAACACGTCAGATCTGTGTGCGGATACAAAGGACTGCAGTATAAGGCGCGAAGGTACTTTTTACAGACGAGAGTGAGCAGTGGGCAATATACATCGATGCAACGAGAAGAGATGCATACATGTGATCCGCGGAGAGCTGGATGGTGGACGCCGAGAAGATGTTTGCAGCAGGCTGAACATTGTATAGCGATGAGCGTGACCTTTAACGAAACTGAGGTCCCCTGTGTCGCCATCGTTTGCCTCTCCGTTTAAACACGTTCGACGCGGTCGTTTTGTGGGTGTTTCGTCTGGCGTTGGTGGTCTCCGCTTTGAGGATACATCCTCTGGAGGTGTTTGCAGCGAATGACCTTGTGTGTGCGGAAGAACGTTGGTGCTGTTCACCAACACACACTGGTGGTGGTACTGGCTCATCATGCCACTTGCTGGAGCAACGATCGTCGCGTCTGTGGCTAAACGTAAGACCACGTGACCGTGTATCGGCCGAGATGCCTCGTATAGTGTAAACGGTCAGTCCCTTTGGTAGTCATTCTAAGCTTCGTGTTCCAACTCCACAACGTCCACGATTCAGGCCACCAAGTGCAATGGTATTCAGTGCACCTTTCCGTTCTATGGCTACGACTGCCAGAAAGTCCCTCAAGATTGGTATGATTCCTGCTGACGGGATTGGTCGGGAAGTCCTCCCAGTATGCCTGCAATTTCCTCTCTTTCAGTTGTTTCCTTACCTCTAAAAGGGAGCAAAAGCTGCAATCCAAGCTTTGGGATCGTCGATACCAAAAACTGAATTTATCGACCTCCTTGCTGGTTTTGAGTGCTTTCAGAGGACGGGTACTGCACTGCCAGATGAGACAGTCGAGGTGTTGAAAAATGAGTGCGATTGCGCTTTATTTGGAGCAGTTAGGTATGTCGTATTTCAGAAGAAGTTCCCCGCACAACCGTACAGACGCCGAACGTCTCAGCTCGCCCTCGCGCAAAGTTGTCGGCTATTCATCACCTATTGTAGCTTTACGCAAGAAAATGGACCTGTATGCCAATATCAGGCCTGTGTCCTCCGTGAGTACCTAGTTTTTAATCGGATGCGAGGAATTATGAAACATGCTGGTAGGTGGCTCCCACCCTAAACGAACAGCCAGCGGTCGATCTCGTAGTCGTTCGGGAGAACACTGAATGTCTTGTAAGTTTAATATCATCATGACAGATGCATTCCCAATTATAGTTGAGGAATCCAGTATATCAAGGAAGAAACACTGACCATGGGGGAGAAAGGTACGGAAACCCGAGCAACGCGCCTTATCACAGAGCACGCTTCACGCCGTATCGGGGAAATGGCCTTCAAAATTGCCCTGACTCGAACCCGCAAGGTTCGTGCAATCTAGCGTTTGATCCGTCCAACTGAGTTATCTCGCCTCAGCATGTCACTATCATTCACAAATCAAACGTGCTCTCCGTCACAGATGGCCTTTTCCGCGAAACCGTTCGTGGTGTTCCCACACTACCGGGTATGAACGGGAAATACGATAGCGTCACAGTTGCGGAACAGCTCGTTGACAGTGCCGTATATAGGTTTGTTCCAGCCCTGTCTCACCTGATTATCACCGACCATTCGTAGACTATTCCGGGAACCACAGTAAGTACTTTGAAGCTCGTTCTCCCAAGCTCGGTCAAGCGATTCCAATCAGCATCTACGATGTGATGGTCGCGCCCAATCTTTACGGCGATATTATTTCGTGAGTTACCTGTCATGGAAACTTCCCTCGTCTTCATCCCACATTGCAGGGACGCAGCAGCCGCACTTGTTGGTTCTCTTGGCCTCGTCCCATCAATCAACGCAGGGGATAGCTTCGTTATGGGCGAACCGTGAGCCGTAAATGTGACAGGTTATAGAAGGATCTCACCAGACATTCCAGCGTGCACGGATCCGCCCCGGACATCGCTGGTCAAGACATTGCCAATCCGTTGGCTGCTATCCGTTCTGCCGCGCTCATGCTCCGTCAGCTCGGGTATGGAGATGGTGGGACTCGCATCGAGAGTGCAGTAGACGATGTGATTAGAGAAGGTAGATACTTGACACCTGACCTTGGTGGGAAGAGCAGCACGAGCGAAGTTGTGGAAGAGGTAGTGAAACGGATATAACTTGAAGTGAAGGCTGTGGTGGAACCTTGAAATCGGGTTATGGTTTGCCAGAGTTTACTAGTAAATGAAAACCTCATGTCCACTCACAAGACCCATCTTCCTTCCGTATTTCCCCATTGCAAGCCAGACCAAGATTGGAACGAAGCCTTTGAGCTAACCAGGCCGCCGTTCTCTAGCCGTCGATCTATCTACGCCGTCGTGGTGTGCAGCTGCAGCAAGCGCCGCGGTCCCTCCACCTTATAACCTCGCCAGTTTTCATCCCAATCGGGGCTCCGTGTTCTTTCCATCGAAAGCACGGATACCTTGAGGCTTTCATTTCCTTCGCGTGTTGCATGCGTCATTGCACACGAGTCTAGCAGTTGCGTATCGTGTACAAAGAATGGGGAAGCATAACACTACAAAGAAGGGCAAGCAGAAAGACGTCCCCGTCAGTGCCCCACCTCCACCATCTCCGCCCCCTCCACCTGAAGTTTCATCGCCGCCTGCTGCGCACCATATTCAGTATCCATCTGCAACCATCGACACAATTGAGGAACAAGAAGAAGTTGGGAGCCTCTCAGGCGAGTTTCCCTATCATGCAAAACTCCGAGATCATCCCGAGGCTGATGACCACTATCATTTCCCTTCAGGTGGCCCTGTAGAAGGTGCAGAGGAGGAGCCATGGCAAGATGGCGGTCGCTCAGCCGATGGCTGGGTGGCTGATGTGCCCGGAAATAGTAATGGAGATTTGGATGATGATGGCTGGGAAACAGGCGTCACTCAAGCATCTATGCCACCATTACCCCCGCAGTCAGCACAGAAGAAGATCGGTGGAGGAAGAGACCATACAAAGTTGTATCATCCTCAACAGCAACTCCCACTTCCGCCATCGAACCACCAGGGCTCGGGATTCAGTGCCAGTGCAGGGGCTCACAAGGCTTCAGCAGCTAGCAGCTGGGGTCACGCAAAACTCCAACAACCCCAAGATGCCTGGACTCCTGAAGACGATGGGTGGGCAGAAGACGATGGGTGGGCCGACCAGGAAAATGAGGACGGATGGGAGGAAAATGATGGGTGGAATAATGATAATGGCGAATGGGGTCAACAATCTCACTCTGCGGCATGGAACCATGCTGTATCTGCGCATTCCGTTCATTCCAAAGCAACGTCGCATGCACCGACGGGTGGATGGCAAAGCTGGGGTGAGGAGGCGCGAAGACTACCCAAGGTAACTTTTGATCCCGCCATTCCACCCTCCCCGAGCTCCACTGGGAGCAAACCAGTTCTATCGCAGTTGCAGCGGTCCCAGATTTTGAACGCGTTACTTAATAATCCGCAACAGAATCAACAGCCCTATCCTATGCCCCTGACCGCCGGAGCATCGGTTCTCCCCGCCGTTGCGAACAACTGGCAGCAGCATCAATCTTCTCGGCGTGAGAACCGACATCAGCAACATCAGCACGAACCTCATCAATCCTATGAACAACGCCATGAACACGAAAGCAAGAAGTGGAAGAGTAATCCCCAAAGGGCACAGGCACAACACCAGGGCAAGAACGATAGGCGACGGCAAGAAGACGTACATGATGTGTGGGGACTTGGTGACGGATGGAGTGATTTGCAAGACGAAGAGGAGCAACAGGACATGACACAAGATGCCTGGGGTCGTAGAGTTCATTTCTCCCCCGGTGCGTCACGCGCGTCTATGCTTCCTTCGGCTCCTTCCGTTGCCCCCTCGACCGTTGTCGAAAACTTCACCGTCAACGCTCTGCCGCAGAATAAGCTTGGATTATCAACGATCCCGATGTCAAAGACACTTTCATATGCGTATTCGGGCACTACACCATCCACGGAGAGCGAACCAGGTCGCGCGGCGATGCAGCGAATAACGGATATCCAATTCGCCGAGTCACGAGGCGAAGCATTGGAGAGCATACAGCGTGCTTTCTACGGCAAGCAACGCAAGGCTGCGGACCGCTTCCACTGGTTGTTCTCGCCAGAAAAAGACGAACGTGTTTCGTCCCTTTTAAATTGGATAAATTCTATGTCATTTGGGATTGCATCCTTCGGTGTGAGCTGGCTCACCTCCCTGTACATCTTTAGTTTCTCATGTTTCCTCAGTTGCAGAAATTCCTACAGACACGAGAACGAGGCGCTTTGATTGTCAATGCTGCTTATCGACCTGTTCATTCTCCCAGCGAGCCAGCCTTTGATTGGGTTACCTGGAACCAAATTCAACGTACCATGGATCGGATTTTACAAGAGTCCGTTGGTTACTATAACCCGGCTATGCATATCATTGTCTTTGTCCTCCTTCCTTCACCTTCTGGAAACAGTGTCGCTATTTGGAGGCGGAGGCTACCTATTCCTAATAATATCCGTCTAGCCTACCAAGCCCAAATTACTCAAGCAATGGCCTCTTTGCGCAAGGAATACCCAGTGTTAGTGGACGAGTACGTGCGCAACCAAGGATACGAACTAGACCTAACGACATACCTAGATTACCGGCCCCACCCGAACCGATGCCTCCGCCACCTCCCAAGAAAAAACGCAAGTGGTACAAGCTTTGGCTATCTTCATGAATGTTATGTGCCTGTACTAATGATCGATCATGTTTTACATCCATGCTCTGTGTATGATTAGTGAAGTGTACCTGTAGGATTCTTCAACCCTTTCGTTTATGGTCTGTTTTATCCTCCTCAATTGTCTCAGTATCGTGTTTCCGAGCGGCCCCAATTTTGCAGATACAAGATCAATAGAATACACCTACAGCACTACAGCGATGTTTACTTTATCTGGACGCAAAGTCCTTGGCAGCCCATAAACGCCAGCTGCGGTAAAGTACATGGACCCAATGATGTCGGGCAGATATCAAGACTGCCACTCCCGAGTCCTGAATGAGAGCTGTTCCGGGGGGCCTGGTGGAATAACATACCTTGTGCGGCGTGGGTGAGATCTGCAGCTTGAGGGCTAAAGTACGCAACCTCTCAATGCCATGGTTATGGATGGCTGACGAAGGGAGAGCCTGGTGGAGCTCCACTTCGTGCATGAAAGCTGCAACATCAGCTAGCGATAAACCAAGCCGAGGAAATAGATCAAGACGATGTCTGAAGGGGGTAGATATAAGTGGCGGATATGGAGTGCGCAGTGGGATGCACTGGCAGGCAGGGCTTGCCTCGTTAGTTTGCCCTCATCCAAGAGGGCCTGTAACTCTGCGCGGGTGGCAGACTGGAATGAATTCAGCTGGGCTTGGGTCTGTGATATATCACGGCGCAAGAGCGATGTTTCGTTCTTGGACCTCTCTAGGAGGGATGTTGCACGTGCCAGCTCCTCCTGCTTGAGGGCGTTATCGCGTGCAGACTTGGAGACGACGTTGTGAAGATCGGCATTGGCAGTGATGAGGTGGTCAATCTGCTGCGTGAGGTGGGAGATGCACCTGCGAGTGAGGGCATAGGGGAGGGCGACGACGGGAACAAGGAAGGTAGTGAGGAGGAGGACGGTCGTGATAGCTGGGCGTCTGAGGAGAACGTTGTCCCTCGAATCCATCATTAAGACAATGCGAGCTCGCTGGGCTATGATATGAGCCTAAGTAATGCTTAGGTAATACTCAAGGCAGACACGTTGGATACGCTCTGCAGAACCGTTGCTCGGAGCAGGTCGACGACGACAGCGACGGCAACAGCGACGACGACGAGTCGAATAGATACCCGGGTCAGCCGGGCGATGCCCAGTCTCTTTGGTTGATCGATCTGTCCATTGTCCCGACGTCACCCTTCTGACTTGACAGGAATCAAGCCCAGATATGGCCTCTCCCTCGCCGCCTCCGGCGGTCTCACAACTCGCCCTCACTGGCACTGAATCAAGCGATGCTCCCCAGCGCACCCTGGATCACAACGACAAAGAGAAAGAAACTCTAGAATCTCACGAAGTCATCGAACTTCAGGCTTTCAGCGAACGCAAAGCGTGGATAGAGGGAAAAATCAAAGTGAGTCTCCACGGTAGCTCCATCCCATCCCTCTCTTCTCATTCCATTTCCTAGTTTCTCGAGCAGTTACCTCCCATCCAAGTCTTCGTCGGCATTGGCGCCGTCCGCACTTCTGCCGATTCCGTGCCTGGTCTACCTTCCCGCGAACAGCTCCAAGACTGGTTGGCAGAACACGACAAGATTGAAAAAGAAACCGAAATTTTCGACTCCGGTGAGCTCAAGAAGCTCAGAAAGTTCACAAAGGGTATGAACTAGGTCATTCCTCTCTTCCCACTTACCGACCTATTACAGCTGCCACCCAACGCCATCTCTCCCCGGAGGACACCGATCTTATCGAGCTCACTCTCACAACCATCTACGAACTTGACAAGCTCCTTCATCTCCTCCGAGATCGCTCAGAAAATCTTGACCTTCTTGGTGTTCGACTCAGTTGGGAAGAGCACCGCACTATTGCTTGGGCAGATCTAAAGAAGCTTCTAGCTGACATCGAAACATTCCTTGCAACACGTGCTCGATGGTCCCCGGCTATCTACGAAGTCATGGCGAAGCACGAAGAACGGCCCACCGCGCGCAGAGGATCTATCGCTTCCATGGCTTCTGACACTTCCGCGACTTCCAACGCCGGGTTTTCTCGGACCGCACGCTTCAAGCTCGCAGAATTGCTCTCTCGTGACGCAGCCCAATTCGCCGGAAAAACATCTTCCCTGCGACACGGAAGGATTGCTGCCGCGGGAAAGGCTCTAGACAAGTTGATAGACAACAGCCGAAGGCCTGTTCCAGAGGAGCTACTTGACGAGCAGGATAGGCTTGAAGAGAAGGGTATCCATGAGATGGAGGACGTCGGCAAGTTTGTTATGGACGTTGTAATGCAGTGGCGAAAGTGAGCGGCTTCCATTCCTCTCAGAGAGTTTCCGTGTAATTTTCTCTCGGTAGGGCGGACGAACTTTACGTCGAGACCATGAAGGATCAGACTGCGGCGCAGAACCTTCTGGAAGAAATCGAGACTGCTAAACTTTATCATCCTACTCCTCGGCAGAGCTCCAGCTTTACCTCCCGGGTCGACACTCTTATCAAACGTCTCACGCTACGTGGAGACCCGATGTCTAACCCAGGTATTTTCCCTCGACCGACAAACCCGTTGTTCCCGGATCAACTGTCGTTTAGCAACACGCTTGTTCAGAGCTTATCCGCAGAATTCGCAACTGCTACGGACTTGGTCGCCAGAGTGGATGCTCTCGCCAAAGAGTACCGTTCCAATTATGAAGCCGTCAAGGAAGTTGATCTCCTCTCCCAGTCTGCGAACGAGCTATTGTCAAAGTTCAATTCCATCATCGATCGTCTTTCCCATGGCATCCCCACTTATGAGGGAGATGGATCACCACCAGACTTATCATCCGAAACTTGCTTGCAACCCACTGTGCATGCTACGTTTCTCGCTTTCCTCCCAGCTTTGCTGGAAGAAGCAGAACAAGCCAACTCTGCTGCCGATAAGCTCGTCTGCTCCTATCAGTTAGCACTCCTTAACTTGGACCGACCCGGAATCGACCTCTCCTTCAAGCAACATGCAGCCAACCTATTGGATACCTTGGTAGTCGCACGCGACAGATTACGTGTTCTTGTCAACCAGACTGGCACACGGGTGGGACACCTCAGAGTTGTCAGGAAGATATGGTCAATCATGGATGAATCTCTGAAAGTGCTGGAAAACGTTCAGAGTGAGGTCGGGGAAACGATGGAAAGGGAGAAATGGAAGTCACCAGACGGGTCTGGTGCGGATCCTATGACCCCCGAGACGCCTCGGTTTCGTAATCTGGATCCCATTGTTTCCTCGTCGGACGTGCTTAAACGACTCGACATCGCACGCGAGACTCTTTCGCATGACATTGCGGTACCCCTAGCTTCCCTATCAGGCTCTCTCGAGGCATCTTTAGACTCCTTCCTCGCTCAGACATACGGCGGACTCATGAGTCGACTAGAAAATGTCAACCGGATGGTACAGCTCTTAGATGCGGTCAGATCTCAATCCGCGGTTATGATTTCGCTTCGGGAGGATGTAAACGAGTTGCAAGTCCGGATCGAAGATCTCATGCTCCGATACGATACCGCTACCGAAGAGGCATTATCAGGCAAACTACCTCTTGAACACATTTCGAAGACACACTCGGAGCTACAGCTGGATACCGATATCCTCTGTAATTCAGTCAAGACTTTTGTCAACGATGTTGCCCATCGTGTACCCCTTGTCGCTCCAAATCTTCGTGATCAAGCCTCCACCGCCTTTATCCGCAAAAAGTTCTCTTCCTCTGACTCTCGACTCGGTGGTTCTGCGTTACCTATCACCGTCGAACTTCCTTTTTCGCTCACCAACCTTGACGACAGTGTTCGCGCGGACTCCAACTTTCTCGTCATGAGGCTCACTGGAGAGTCAGAAAGTTTACATCGGAAAGCTGACCACCTCCAACTCGCTCGGATGGCAAGAGATGTTGATGCTGCAATATCCGCAACTACTCGCGACTTGCGTGAAGTCACTCAAGAACTCGAGTCTTTGTGGATCTCTATCACCTCGATACCGCAGACCGATTCGAAACTACAAGATTTGCAGGAGCTGTCGCGAGCTATTGAAGGGCACTATTCCCAACATCGCTCTCGTCTATCTCGTTCATTGTCTTTGATCAGAGAATCCATTCGCCACATGGAGTCCATACCAGCTTCCCGCGACCTACATTTCCACGAAACGCTGCTCTCATCGCGCCGACGAGGTGTGGATGATTTGGAGATCAAAGTTAACTCATGGGGCGACAGGGCGGCCGTGGTCAGGGGGAAAATATCGGAAGCTATTCTCCTCGAATCTCAAAGGCTTGAAGCTCTGCGTATCCAGCGCGAACGAGAAGCAGAGGAAAAAAGGAAACAGGAAGAACGCGAGCGCTTAGACAACGCATCCCTTCGGGAGGCAGAGCGCCTCGCAGTCGAGCAGAGACGGCATGACGAGCATGTTCTTGAGATAGCCGAAAAGCTAGCTCAGGAGCCAGTTATGCATGATGAGACTAAGAGACATCACCAGGAACGGGCAAATCGGGAACTTCAAGAGGCACTTCCCAAAACACAGAAGTGGCAGGAGGAAGAGCAGCAAATAGCCTTTATCGCTCTGCGAGAAGCCGGACCGATCGAGGCCAAAGCAAATATCACGGCAGAGGAAAAGGGTTCAAGGGCCACAGAGTGTAAAGAGGTGGAAGTGGTCGAGCCGCAGGGAGACACAGTCACTGAATGGGCCCGCGAGCTTGTCCAAGGGAAGGATATAACTGTGTTTACTCTACCAAGTATGTCTGGCGGTCTGGAAGAAGGTTCGTGTTATTTCGGTTGCTATCATCGCAGTAGTGACTCTTATCCCTAGATATATTTGGCCTACGGATAGCTCCTTCATCTTCTACCAAAAGTGAAAGGAAAGATGGGTTGTTCGACAAGATCGTTGCTCTTAGGAAAGGTCTACGGTCGATCAACATCAATGAGATCGCCAGGCCCATGGCAACGTCAGTGTTTGCGTCGCAATTACCGACCTTGGAGGAGTATGGAAAGATGAACGCTCGTTTTTCCACCATCCTCTCTGCGTTCGCAACTTTGCCCTCCTCAGCTCCCTTACCGACGGCTGAGTTAGAACTTCGGTCGCTAAGAAGCGAGTTAGATGCCTCTCAGGAACTTATGCAGCGCATTCGCCGGTTAGCAGATCTTGCGGACGTAGCTCATAGTTGCGACATGGCCCTGAGCGATCTTTTGGAACATATTGACAGCTATCCGGCGGCCCCTGCAGGACCATTGTCGAGTACACACATCTCCATGCCTCGCTTACCTCCGGAGCAGCAGCTTAGTGCTCGAATTGGCTTCACTAGACGAATGTTTGCGCACGTGACAACGTACTACGAGTCAATTAACGACGATCCTCGCGCTGTCACTGAGTACCAACGTGTCCAGCAAACCTGGCTGGAACTGGAAGACATGGCTAACGACAGAATTGGGGGCCAGAGATCGCGATCATCGAGCGTCATCAGTTCTGGTCGAAATAGCCGTGCGTCTGTTTCCGCTGTCAGCTCTTATTCGGGGGGATCGAGTCGTCCGACCCCCAGACTTTCTCACGGTGGAAAAGCCAGCAGATACTCGAACCTCTCGGTGGGTGGATCGGGTGGGGGCGAGTTTCTTGCCCCAAATTATGCGTCCTCCCGGCGTGTATTATCCGGCTCCTCAAACAGTCACCGCCGCTCGTCAAGTAAACTATCCATGGCATCAGTGGATACCACTCGCTCAGTTTCTGGACCTATCATGTCAGCATCACCAACCTTCTCGTCTTCCGTGTACAGCTCTACTTTTGCTTCCCGGCAGCGCACGGCTAGCATGTCGTCCAGTGTCTCGAGCCCTGCCCCGACTCCTTCGTTGATGGTACGGCCACGGGCACAAACCAGGTCCAGAGCATCTCCCACTCCATCAGAAATGTCATCGAATTCGCGAACGAATCCGACACGGTCCTCCTCATCCATGTCAACTTGGGCTCGCGCACCGAGACGGTCGTTCCCCGCAGCGAACAGGCTTCAGACCCCTCCTCGTCGGACCCAGCCAGCCACAAAAAAAACGTATGTTGCTAACCCGCAAAATAAGCTCGATGTTGCCGTTGGAGATGTTGTTAACAAACTTCCTGTGAATATCAATGTCGAGGTCGTTGCGGATACCTGGAAGGATCAGAGTGGCAAATACTGGATTGGGGATGAAGAGCCTAAATTATGTTTCTGTCGAATCCTTCGATCGCAAACCGTAATGGTTCGTGTTGGGGGCGGATGGCAGGAATTATCTAAGTATGTGATACATTTGCGAATGGTTGCCCCTAACGTACGCTAACGTTTTTCTAGATTCATCAAGGACCATTTTGCAGCCCAGTTCCGAATAATGCCTCCTGAATCACCACAGTTCGGCTCACCCCGGTTTGGATCCAGAGAGGAAAGGTGGATTAGCGCTGCGACCTTATTTGAAGCGCCAGAAATCGTTACCTCTCCCCCGCCTCCACGTACCCCAGAACCATCGGGACCTTTCATTCCGTCTTTCACCCTTTCCACACCCAGCGCTCGCAGTCCACACACTGTGAAGTCTTCCCCATCAACAGGGTCACCATTAGCCCCTTTGCAATTCATGCGGCGTGCAAACCCAGATGGACCACCAATCCGTCCGATGACGCCATCAAAACCACCTACCCATCGCCCTCGGACAAGTATACCAAATACACCAGCTCGACACACATGGAGACCCTGATAATTAATCGTCTGCATTTTCACCACAGCTTTTCGGGACTTACACGGTCACATCGACACCGACTACTAATTATTACATTCATGTTGACTTCCTGGGATGAGGACGCTCACTGGCGCTACTGCTGCTTACTGCTACGCATGTTCGTACTGTGTACTTGTTATGTCTCTTACATAGATTTATTATTGATCCGTCGATGTACACCACTGGGGAGATGTTGATTTCTATTTTGGGTGACCCCTGAAAACATCCATGCAAACTTTCAAACTACTCAACAAGATACTTACTCCTTCTCCGAGAGTCATTGTACCGCTCAATGGATTCCGATCTAAAGTGTAACCGCCTCAACTGTAGGAAAAATCTGGTCGACAAAGCAGTGGTGGTGCGTAAAGAGAATTGACCTTCTCTGCCATTCCCTGTCGTTCATCGAAATATGTATGGATTACCCAGACGACATGTAAGTCACCAATAATTCTAACAGAGAGCCAAAATCAAGCATCACCACGAGGATAGGCTCGCATATATTCTGTCGTGAGTTGATTGACATAACTTCTGTAGTATTTCACACAGATTTTCTCCCAAACAGTGGAATGTGCCAACGAGTTGTTCAATGTGTCCCGCCTCTGTCCAGGTGAAATTCTATTTCGAACTCTCGACGATTCCCTAATATATATAGCTTGCGAAACATCGCTTACCGAGCCGTGCGTGAACACGATATTCTATCTCATGGGTTTTGTCTTCAAAACACTACTACCTCTAATAGGGATGACGTGGTGGTAAGCTGAATTCATCGCTATGGTTATCATTAACGAGAAATAAGGTTTGTTGTTTGCACCCGACAAACGATTACAAAACGGTGTGTGCCAGTGGACGTGCTCTAATGTGCACTCCCCTTAATCCCTCCGCAAGTCCGTTCTCTCGGGGTTGAGCCCTTCTATCATCGTGGAGATTTGCAGTCGGTCCGTGCTGTTCTGATCCTTTTACTTTTGAAGTTCACGATCAGAAAGCGCGCTGTCATTTTGGCAGTATCAGATACATCAGGAAAAGTGCGTCACTCTGGTTTTCCACCGTGTACCCTGCATGTGTATTGTCATGCAGCTCATTCCAGCATGCCGTTACCCGGAACCTCAACGATAAGAATGCTCAGCTACAGAAACAACTGGAAAATGTCATAAGGGAAGGTACGCTCCAACCCATCATGATTGTGCTACTTCACGACTGTCATCGTAATCCCAGCCAACGGGGAGATTAATCTTCTTGGAAGCAAAGTTGCAGGTAAATGATAGTATGATCCAGATGTCATGACGTCTCTCTTGTTTTGTAAACAGAGTTGGAGAGAGACCTTGAATTGGAACGCCGGAGGGTCCATGAGTTGCAGGATACATCAAGAGAGCGAGAGAAGGAGTACCAAAAACTCAAGGTAGTATTCGTCGAACTTGATTTAACTTCCACTTGATCAAAGTCGTCCTAGGCTCAGCTTGACAGAGTAAAGAGAAGGGCTCTTCTTGGCCCCGATGCTTCCTGCACAATCCAACCTCCCGTGCAAGGTTTCGGTCGTTCTCATCGTTCTCTCGATAATCAGCCGAGACAAGCGGTCGGAGAGGTTGACATAGCGGCCGTAGTGGGTGGTATGGAGACTATCGGGGTAAATCTAGGCCGACTTGATTATGTCCAAACACTCTATCTGACAATGTACTAGATACAACGGACGCCTCTCGTCAATCGCCTGACGAAAGGGAGTATCGGGATACAGCAAGGACGCACCGGGCTACAAGCCATACCACTTTCTGCCGCACCCAATCGAGCTGCCTCCACACACCGTCATTCACTGAACACGGGGGATCGCTCCTTCGTGGCCAACTCTGTTTCTGATAGATCGGATAGCGCCCACGAAGTGGAAAATTTGCTTCTTCCGAAGACTGTCAGAGGGGGACACTCTGTAATGCAACCTGGTTCGGGTGGATGGGGTTCGGGTTCAGCAAGGTCTCATCCAGTTCCACAACGGCGTTCGTGAGATGTACTCCATGTCCGATGCTCTTTTCAACCTTTCGTTGCAGCATTCAACCTCTCAACAAAAAGGGGATTCAGGCCTGCAAGATGAACCCCATGCCTCACGAGTCATTCGCACACATCATGCGCACACATCAAGAACCACGTATGGATTAAGTTAGACTAGTAAACCAAGCAGAGGCAAAGATACATGTATGGGCGTGTGAACAGGAACAGTGTAGGGTAGTGCGCGATGTATATCAGTATCGGCGATCGTTCACAACAACAAAGAAGAAGAAAAAAAAAGGGGGGGAGAGGATTTAATGTAACATCACTCATACCGGAGGGTGCCATTCTTCTCATCCTCAAGGTATTGTCCAATGGCCAGTATATCCTGGCCAGCGCGGCGTAGGTAAATAGCGAGCACATTTCTGTCCGCTTTTGGCAACAGTGCTGCAAGTTTATCGACTTGTCGGTTGAACTCCGTTCCTGAGATTAAACTGTTGTTATGTTGGTGCGTACTCCCGCGACCGTCGAAAAGGGAGGGCCTGCGTGTCATCGTGCTGGAGCGTTGAGGGTTTGTTCCGTTCATAGAGTTCTGGGAAGTGACAATAATAGTCTGCGACCTTTGCATGCGATTGGGAGGTGCGCGTGGACCGCCGGGGACAGATGGTGCGACGGGTGGTAGATTTGCCGGGCGTGGGCTAGGTTGCTCCTTCCCATTCCTGGGGGGGCTCCTGGATAACGTCTTCGGAGGAGATGGAGGAGTTAAAGGCTTCTCCTTCTTAATGCTAGCCCTACGCCCAAGGGAAGCGAGGAAGCTCCCAGGGGACTTTGCAACTGAGGAAGGCGAAACAGCTGAACGGCTGGATGAGGACGATGATGTTGCAATCATTGTAGAGGCTCGAGAGGGACGGGGAGCCGCGGCTAACGCGGGATAAGGAAGAGGGGGTGGTGCATTGGGTGGGCTGGCATCACCAGCAGCAACACGCGGGGCGAGATCAGTCGCGGAGTATGCATCTGCTCTTCTTGGAAATGTGACACCTGAATCAGTGGACGATTGAGAGATATGACGTGGTGCAATGGACGGTGAGGAAGTAGATGGAGCACGGGGTCCTCTTGACGAATTCACATTAGAGCGTTTCGCTGACGAGTGAGGATGGAGAGCTACAAGTCGAAACATATCAGCCAGATGTCACGAAGTGGTGATGATTTAACCTACCCTTGTACCTAGTCTCGGCGATCCAATTACCCAGACCGCAGTCACAGTTGTATAGCTCGTTAATTTTGTAAGCATAGCCTATTGATCGTTCCAGGGCAGTCCGCTTTACAGTCACATCTGCAAAGGACATTGCTGGCGGGTGTGCCGACTTCGTCCTCCGCACCGGCGGTTTTGATTGTGACACAGAATGAGGAACCGAAGGTGAAGGTGTCCCAGACGAGCGCTTACTCCCGACAGAAGGTCGATTGAGCGACATCAGAGATGGCGTGCGTGGTAGGGACGAGAAACGCTTGATGTTAAGCGCATTCTTCAGTGACTTCGTATCCAAGTAAGGGAGATCGTTCTTCGCTGGAACGGGTGGTACTGTCTCTTCCGAGCGAGTGAGTGTTTTGTCGGCATCCACCCAACCTTGCGCCGCGCTTTCGTCAGAACGAGGTGAAGATGGAAGAGGGTCGACATGAGGTCGTTCTGGACTATCACTACGACTGAGGTTGAGGAGATTGTCACCGCGACGGATCTCTAGGCCTTTTCCACCGTTTCGTCCTTCATGTCCGCGCGGGGGTTCAACAACGGTTGGTGGTGGTACATCGCAGGAGCTCATGATCCCCATATCGTCAATTGCGAGACCTATGGAAGCTACTAGGTCATCCATAGAGTCAAAATGGGGTAATAAAGTAGCATTCTCCTCGTGCGGTGAAGTTGGAGCCTCGGAATCTAACGTGCATATTCTTGACGGAGGAAATGCACCTTCCCGAACGTGGTGAGGCTTGGGATCAGAAGCAAAGCTTTCATGCAAGCTGGCCCAAAAGCTTATTCAGGCAGGGCTCGACGACAAGGCGAAACTGCGTACCTCGGAGGACTGTCTGTGGGAGGAGGAACCGAGGGAGGAACCGTCGTAGTCACCTTCTGTGGACTTGGAGATACAGCGTCTCTTTTAGTTGATGACGACGAAGATTTAGTGCTGAGAGCAGCAGTGACATGTGGTGGTAGTTGTAGCACCTGTCTCATAGCTTCTGGATCATCTTTCCTTCGAATAGGTGAATACCTGGGAGGTCGTGGTGGTGGTGGGGCCTTAGGGTCAATGCTAAAGATGGCCTGGGGAGGTGGTGGAAGTGGTCCCGCAGTGGCGTGTAGACCGGGCTGGTAGTGCAAGTATGGAGAAGTCGTCGTCGTAGGTGAAGTCAACGCAGTTGATGGAGTCAGAGGACTAGAGAGATTGGTTCTGGGAGACATAAGGTCTTGTGTGCTAGAGTGTGGACTTGAAAATGCTGGACCTGGTGACGGGGATTGAGGAAAGAGATTGATAACAATGGGGCCGGCAACGCGTTTACTTATATGTTTTGGCTCGCCTATGCCCGGCGTTCGTACAGGAGTAGAGAATTCCTTAACCTCTTTGACGGGGCTGACACCAGGAGCAAGGGCATCTTTTCTCTGGCGTCCACGGTTGGTCGAACAGCCCGAATCAGATATCTCGGAAGGCCCGGGAGACGGTGACCTCGACTGCGGTATTTGGAATAAAGGTGGTCTGAGTGAATCAGTGGCAGACGGAGTGTTCGTTAGTTGCTGTGGAACCGATGTTGACCCAGGGAAGCTGGCCGTTCCAACAATGGCGACGTCACGCGAAGATTTACGGGGTACGTGACCGACACCGTTTGGGAAGGCACCCAAGGTATCCGAGGATGATCGTGCGTGATTGCTGGGTAGAGGATGGCTAAGAGTAATGGAAGGCTTGGACACAGGAACAGTCCTGGGTGGTGTCAAATCCGAGTAACTCTGAGGAGACGCGTCTGGCGGTGCAACCAATGCCAGCCCTCCTAGATGGTCCTCGAGGCAGGAGCGCAGATTATTCGGTGGACCGCCACCGGAGACGGAGGGCCGAATTCCATGTCCAGTGCTTTTTTCTGTCCGATCCTGAACAGATGGCGTGTTGGCGTCCATCTCCACGATAGCGAGACGCCTTCTGTCAGTGCCTCCCTGGGAAGGGATGCTGGTCCGGCGAAGAGCACCGGTCGTTAAGGAACCTGCAGGAGGCGATGCAGCGCATGGTTGGGAAGGTCCAGGAGGATGCGAAGTTGTGCGCGTGGCATTGTTGGACTCGGAGCGATCAAGAGAGAGCGAGGAGGGACTCGAAGGTCCAGACCAAGCATCGACAGACTGGTAATATGATGACAAGATGGCATTGGAGTCTTGCCGTGCTACAATTACGGGTTACTCAGGCTGCGCACGGTAAAGTGAAACACGCACCAGCTGCACGCATCATACTAAAGAGCAGTGGGGAGGACGAGTGGTGGTCTACAGAGCAAGATATGGAAACATGGATGTCATAGGCTCCTTACTACTAGCTGAGGCACTGTTCATCAACGGAGTCAATGTTGTACATCGACACGACCATGACTACTACTACAGCCAACGGCACCGCCTCACTGAATACCCTGAACAGCTCTAGTAACTCTCTGACGCAAAACCGCCCCACTCATTCCTGCCGAACCTGTGAATAACATGTCGTCGTTTCCATCATGGATAGACTGACATCACTAATCTGCCAGCCAAGTTCTTTCCCCGTCCAGAATGACCGAATAGTTGCGTCACCGAACGTCCACGTATCTTCGACTTGGTAATGCTGTACCTTTTCCAGCACGATTCGTCGACCGTTGGCGCTAGCACTGCGCCTATAGAAAGCCCGTCCATAATCACTCACGAAATTTTGGAGCCTGTCCAATGCACCAAACGACTCTAGCATGTGCGCGACAAAGGGCAATAGGATCGGTGAGGTGTACACTCCTGCGGCACAGGGATAGTGGGGTGATGCCACAGACTTGGATTGTGCCGGGTGCGGTGCCGAATCTGACCCCAAGAAAAACTTCGGATGCCCTAAAATTTAGGCGCAAATTCACTCCCTTGAACGCGACCGAGTACAAACGATACTTACCCTCGAGTATGACATCACGCAATGCTTCACGGTCACTCGGGTACTTGGCAACGGGCTTGCAGTAATTCCAAGACTGACCCGCCCAGTCATCGACTGTCATGGCGAGGTGATGTGCCGTGATCGTGCACGCTACTGTACTGCCGAGCGACTTCACTGCTTCGACCGCCGCCCGAGTTGTTGCGTGCTCGAGTACGATGCGTAACTTGGGAAAGGATTGGTGGAGTTTTTTCAAGTGAGGAAGGAACTTTTCTTCTGCATTCAGTACGCAGGTATTCTGGGGTTCATTCAACATTGTAATTGGGTGAGGATAGCGATTCATCACCTGCTTACTGATGTGGCATCTGACGGAATTTCACCGTGGAGATTTAGGACGAGATCACACTTCTCCATCTCCTCAAAGACAGGATAGTAGACTTCGTATGATTCGATCCCACCATCTGAGTTGGTGGTGACACCTCTGGGGTATGACTTGACGCCAACGATGCCTGCTTGTTTTGCCTTTCTGACCTCCTCAGGGGTGAGGTCTGGCGAGAGATAGAGGGTCATCAGATAGTCAACGCTATCGTCGATTGCTTGTAGTCGCTTTTTGTACTCTACTGCCAGGTCTGTCGTAGTGATCGGGGGTGTAAGGTTGGGCTAGATCTCGGCTGAGGTGGGACTGCGGTGGTCTCGACGATATCGCTCACCATCACATAGGCCAAGTCAAACCCGCCTTTACGGACGTGCGGTGTAACTAGTTTTGAGAGTTCTCCCTGTCGTAGATGGACATGAAAATCTGCGGGTGACTCTACGATCAATTTATCAGTGGACATGGATCAATATAAAGCGCGATCACGTGATGTACATGCAGGACGCGTTCAGTTTTCAACTTGTCCACGAGCATTCTTTCTATCACCGTTCATGGTTGCAGCTGGCTCAATCACCGTTGCAGGTAGGTGTAGTCCTTTGTAGCTCATCGCTCACTATCTTCTGACACCAGCAAGTCCGCGTAAGACCTCCAACCGCCTGGGAGGCAGCCCGCCTACCAGAACCATCCTATGACACCACTATCCGTGGGGATGCAACTCTCGCGACACCTGGTAAATCAGTAATAACTTCGGCACCACTCCGCAACATCGTCCAAATAGTGGACGATCGCATCCTCACTTTCGATCCCGACGAAAAGGACAAGGCACGTGCGTTCGTCGAGCGGGGTTTTATGCCCCCAGGAACAAAGCGGTACAAGGACAAGAGGTTCATGTTCGATAAGCTTTTCGATGGGGATGCACATCAGGAGGAGGTGTATGCGGCTACCGCAAAGCCGTTGCTTAATGGGCTGCTAGACGGCTACAATGCTACCGTATTTGCGTACGGCGTATGCCATTCATCCCGTTCCAACGCTGTGACATTGCTAATCGCTTAACAGGCAACAGGTTGCGGAAAGACCCACACTATTAGTGGGACAGAGCCAGATCCAGGCATAATCTACCTCACTATGGCTGATCTCTTCCAACGCATAGACGACCGCAGAGATGAGTGGAACACCGAAGTAGTTGTCACCTTCCTCGAGATCTATAACGAAGAAATTCGCGATCTTCTTGCCGAAGCCGGCATTCCTACCCCGCGTGGCGGTCTCCAGATCCGCGAAGACAAATTCGTCAAAGTCATCGGCCTTGTCGAGTCACGTCCTACCAGCGCGGAAGAGGTCAAACAAATCGTCCTCCAGGGCAACTCGCGTCGAACACAGTCACCTACGCACGCGAACGAAACTTCATCTCGTTCGCACGCCGTGCTCCAAGTACATGTTACACAATCCCCGCGAACAGCCTCATTGACTGAGCAGCGCACGGTGGCTACCCTCTCCATCATTGATTTGGCTGGAAGTGAGCGGGCCGCCGCTACATCTAATATGGGTCAGCGCATGGTCGAGGGTGCCAACATTAACAAATCTCTACTTGCGCTGGGTAACTGTATCAACGCACTCTGTGAAAGTGGTGGTGCCATTCGGCATGTCCCCTACCGCAATAGCAAGCTTACCCGTCTGCTGAAATTCTCTTTGGGTGGAAATTGCAAGACTGTCATGGTTGTCTGCGTGGCACCTACTTCTCAACATTTTGACGATACCCACAACACTCTTCTATATGCCGAGCGTGCCACGAAGATCAAAACAAAGGTGGTCACCCGCAACGTTGTCAATGTTGATCGACACGTCGGTCGATATGTCGAAGCCATTAATCGCCTTAACACTGAAGTTGCCGAACTCAAAGCCAAACTTGCGGGCAAAATCGGCGCCGAGAATGACATTGCCAGACGCAAGAGAGCGGAAGCCAATGCCGAAGTCGAACGCGCGAAGCAAGATATGCAAGCGCGAATGGAACAGACGCGGGCATCGATTGTTGACGGCGCGTCCTGTGCAGGCAAGATATCTGCCGCAGAAGGGAAATTGTTCGCCATCCGTGCTCGCATCGCCCAGATCGGCGCATTAATGAATGGCTACTCTTCATTTCTGCCTCCTGATCTCGAAGTCGAACGGTCCCTCTTGCAGGCTCTCGCGGGTCCAGAAGAACAGGCAATCAAGCCAGACTCATCTTTCAACGCACGCCTAACTCGCTCACAAAATTCGCGCAATATTTTCGAAGCTACTCTTCGTGCAGTCAGTGAACGTCGCTCTGACAGGTTCGAAGAATTTGGCATCGAGAATGTCAAGGCAGATGCAAAATGGCGAATGGCCGAAATGGACCGGATCCGGGCGGAAGCTGAAAGGGACGCTCTCAAAGAATCGTTCCGTTCACAGGCAGAGTTGGTTGTAGCCTTTCTTGGGATGATCGGACGGTGTACCGTCGTCCTAGGGGAAGCTTCACGTGTTTTGAAGACGGCGATAGAGGAGGGGAAAGATGGGATTGAAGGAGCTATGAGGGCCACCGCAACATCGTTGAGTGTCGCTGCAGGGAAAAACGACGATACGCTTGCTGCTCTAATTGGACAGACCACGGCTATGTACGCTGCTCACAATGGTGGCATCTCCATCAATGGGGTTGCCGACCAGTCCGCTTTGCAACCGTTCACTCGCGTCGCCGCTAGCTCAACCTTGAAGCCTGTTTCCAAGTCTTCCAGACGGTCATCATATAACAGCGTTGCATCACCACGAAAAGCGCACAAATTCCCGCGCAAGTCACTGCGTTCGAGTGTTGGCCAGTCATACCGCCGAGTTTCTGACAAGGAAAAGAAAGTCGTCCAATGGAGGGACGAAGCAGGGAAAGGGGACCTGGATGATGCAGGACAAAAAGAGAATCCAGCGATAATCTCCATTATTTCGAGCGACAGCGCAGAGAGCATCGGTCGCAGTCACTCAGTTGCAGGTTCAGAGAGCGAGTGGGAAGACGAGCGAACTGATGACAGTTTCAACCTTAGTTTTGTCACCGTTCCTCATGCAGGGCCATCTTCTTTGCCTTTCTCATCTAAACCCTCGAGTCTCCGGTTCAGTACTTGCGGGCGCCCTAGACCAAGTCGTCTCGACCCTGGGTTCCTCAAAACAAAGGGCTCGACGTCACTTGGATGCCTACAGGAAGCGGAGGAAAATGGCTCACCAGTCAGGCGAGTACCGCCGCTTTCTGAGAGGAACATGAATCACTCCGCGAGGAGCGACGACGACGCTCCCACCCTCCATATACCCAAGAAAGGCGACCACAATGACAGTCCCTCTCGTCGCCTTCCCACATCTACACCCCGTCTTGCTGCATCTTCCACTAAGGGTACACGCAGGCGGTCGAATGTTGGTCCAATGCGTAGCGAGAGAATGCGTCGAAGGTCGAGTATGATCCCACAGCCATCACCAATCGCGGATGAAATCCCCGAGACTGGCGGCCCACGACGTGTGGATATCATTGGCAGATCGCCTGCAAAGCGATCAAAGAGACTTTCGTTGCTGGGAAATGCATCAAGGTCCTTGAGGGTCAAGGGATCAAACGTGCTGTCTAGCGTGGCTACATTGACTCTTCCGGGGATAGATCCAAACGGCAGCATTAGCGCAGATACAAGCATGCGACTCGTTCATTCGAAACCTTCATGGCGCTAAATACTGCTTTGTGCGATGGCACACTTGTTCTACTACCACTGATCAAGGACAGAACTCCTGCATTGTATATGTGTATCTTTTCGTTGTCATTACCCCCATAATTGTTTACACCCCAATGTCTGTCGCTTTTCATTTTGTGAACGGGGGAGGGAACCCCACATGCTAACCCTTGTTATTTTAGATCTATGCATGTTGTTTTGTATTGTCGTTATTAATGTGCCATCAATGTTGAAACGTTGAAGATGGTGTGCGTGTAAATCATGAAACCGCCATTGGAATGATTCAAGCCCCACGTGAATGGGGGTGGATGAAGATGAAGGCCAAAAAGTACAAAGTCAAATTATACGTTTTACCTCGAAAAAAGACTAGTAATGTGTCAATAACGCGAGCACCGAGGACATCGTGAGACTCACCTTCAGATAATATACCTGCCATGCAACAACTGAAAAGAGGACCACGGCCTGCAGGACCGACCACCATTTTACACGGTCATTGGTGGATTCGGCAGTATCACGGTGCCGCCTCTCACGCACAACAATGTATTCCTGCTCATCCTTGACCGCTAGGAGCCCAATTGCTAGTGAGCGGATTTCGCGCTCGACAGGTGCCACGATATCCTCTACCACGGTGACGGTAGTTAGTAAAGGTAATGGGATGAGGAGCAAACCAACCATCTTCGGAGATGTATATGATACCGTGAACGTTGAAACTATAGTATGTATTAACAATGCGCGCAGACGGGATGTCCACTCTCGAGAAAAGGGTGTATACCTGACTTCCTTGTCCGCCATCGTGCTCATCTGGTTGGAAAAGCAATACTCGTACCGGCCGTCCTTGTCTGCCGTTATTGAGGTTGACCCAGTGCTTTGTCTGACGTGCTTTGTCAACATGCTTCCTTCTGGATCTGCGAGCTGCAAAGGAACAGATGAGCACGGAAGGGGTGAAACAAATGAAGGACAAATCGTACCCAGAAGTCGATATCAAGGTGACCACCTTCCCCAACTTGGTACGTGACGGTCATCTGGGATGGCCGGTTGGAAAGAGCAGCAGAGAGTGAAATAATATGCACCTGGTCATGTTCGTGAAGGTCTTCAAAAAAACACTCCTTTGTCGATGCTGGTACGTGGATCTTGTGCGCAAAAACGAAAGCAGGGAAAAGTGCGAGGAGGGAGATACAGAGAAGGGCAAGTTGTCGCCGCGACATTGTAAGGAGGAACTGAGCTTGCAATGGCGCAACATTTCCATTTCGGTGAACGTAATAAAGACCCCGGACACAAGGGGATTATTTTTTGATATTTTTTGATTTGATCGTGATAGTTCTTCTCTCCTCCTTCGCTAACAGATCTCCGCAACTTCTACTTCTACTCTCCTCCAACATTCGCCATGGCAGATTCGAACGATCCTCTCGCCCCAAAGGTCAGTTCTCAGAACTATACCGCCAGCCCATTACCCATCGAAGCAATCGTGCCACTCACTCATTTCACGAGACCAACAATCTAACGCTGATCTGACGCCCATTACAGCAGGAAGAAGAGACCGATGTTCATTTCGAGCCGGTCATCAAGCTCACAGAGCAAGTAGAAGTAAAGACCCATGAAGAGGACGAAGATGTCCTTTTCAAAATGTAAGCGGGTTATTCCCTTTATCTTGATACAGCATCGTTGTTGATATGATACCCTGCAAACTTCAGGCGCGCAAAGCTTTTCAGATTTGATACCGCTGGTAATGAGTGGAAAGAAAGAGGCACGGGCGATGTCCGTCTGCTTCAGCACAGAGTAACAAAGAAGGTCCGTTTGGTCATGAGACGTGATAAAACCCTCAAAGTTTGCGCCAACCATGCTAGTGAGTGCTCTGTAGCACTTCACGTTCACCACCTCCACTAATAACGCCCTTGAGTCACCACCGATATGCGCCTCCAACCAAATATTGGCTCTGACAGGAGCTGGGTGTGGAAGGTTGCTGCTGATTATGCAGAATCCCCACCTACGGCCGAGACCCTCGCAATTCGCTTTGCAAACTCTGATAGTAAGTTGCGTCAATTTCACGCAGATGGTCTTACTAAGACTCTTGCAGACGCGAAGGAGTTTAAGAAAATGTTTGAAAACGCTCAGATAATCAATGCGGGTGGTACACCTCCGGAGGATAATGTAGAGGTAAAACAAGAGGAGGAGGAGGAAGCGGCAGCGGCAGCAGCGGAGGACGCTGAGAAGACAAAGGAAGTTGCCTCGGAAGAGAAGAAGGAAGAGTGATCATCGATCATCAATGAAGATCACTTTACACGTCTTCTGCAACATCCCCATAGTCTTGATAAGTGCGTTTTCTCTGCAACGGTGTTCTTGCCCCACCGTCTACTCAGTTTCATTTTACCACCCGCTCCTGTTTTTCAACTCACGATAATGTAGACCACCTTGTTCCACACTTACCTACCATTGTCATGAAATACCAGAAAGATTTGTGGCCTATGCGTATATAATTATACAACAACCCTTGTGTGGAGAATTCCTCGAATGGTACAACATAACGGTTACCGTTGTAATGCTAAATTTACGAAGGGAATATTCCGATAGACCAACAAAGTCAGCGCGTTTGAAATTGTGGACAATCTACACTTTTTGCCTTGATACCAGCTGTTCCTCACTGGCCCATGCTGCCCAAAAAGCTGGGCCCTCTGCGCCTGACCAATACATCGCCTGCTTCTTACCGAGCACGACTTCCTCGTTGATGAGTACATATCGAACGGTCTAGGAGACGTCAGCGTCAGCGTCAACGCAATGCGATCGGTCCACAACCCATACCGATCCCCTTTGCAACACATCAGATCCAATGGAAAGATAAAACAATAGACTACCAATACTCACGGAACTTCGTACATCGGTTCCAAAAGCAGTGTTTCCTAAGTGATACATTAGATCTTGTACAGTGGACGCGTGTGTATATATTGCAGACTGACCATAATCCCCCTCAGCCCTCTGGCACCACCGCCCCTCTCGGATGCCTTGCGACATATCTGGTCGAGGGCTCCGCTCGTGAAGCGGATTTCCACGCCTGAGTAGCCAAACAATGCGGTGTATTGCGAGACAAGGGAACCACGAACTTCAGTAAGGATCCGTCGTAGGTCAGGGATCGTAAGGGGGGCGAGGGTGGTTATAGAAGGTAGGCGCGAGATAAATTCAGGGATGAAACTGTATATTGGTGAGGCGAAGAAGTGGAAAACGGAAAGTGAGTTTACCCGTATTTGACGAGATCTACGGGCATCTGAGTCAGTGGAGGTGGGATTTAGAGAAGGAGACTTGCCTGAAGGTTCTACTAGATCGAGAATATTGTGCGACGATCTCCTGTTGGGGGTGAAGAAGGGTAGGAATCCCCCGCTTTCAGTTTCATCGTCTTTAGATGATAAAGTAGCGGTAAACCCGATAGACTAACAAAACATAGTAAGATCTCTGTCATGAGGGTCGAGTATAAAACCAGACACGTACACCCTTCGCAACCCTTCGCTTCACTAGAGTATCCAGACCAACAAATGCGCCGCTCAGTATAAACAGAACGTTTGACGTGTCGATATTGTATGTGTCCGGCCGTGCTGTTCATGAATTAGAAACATATCAATCAAGGTAAAAGAAGGCAAGACATCACTCACGTGGATTGGGGCTCTGTCCCCTTGTTCCAGGCCTCGACCGTCCCTCTCCGGCTGCGCTTGGAGGGGGTTCAAGTCCAGACGATTTGCCCTGGACAGTGACTACAGACCCTTCCATCATGCGTAATAAAGCTTGCTGTACACCTTCCCCGCCAACGTCGCGAGAACCTTCGATACCCACACTACTTGTTTTGCGAGCAATCTTGTCAACTTCGTCAATATAAACTATGCCGGAGCTGTGTTAAACCTGTAAGATGTACAATGAGCCTAGTCAAGATAGTCTGATAGTACCTTGCTCGAGCAGGATCCCAGCTGGCTGCCTGTAGCTGGATAAAGAATGTCTTATGAGTTGGTTTTCGAGGATTAGCAATACACACCAGTCGCTGGATTGCCATTTCTACATCTTCTCCTACATCTAATATGAAGTTAGCGGGAAATCGACATCTGGTGTTCGTAAACTAACATCCCGCCTGGCATAATCATTGTCAGGATGGCACAAGTACGGGAATAAAACACGAACTTGTGTAAATGACGTTGCATCGCTGACAGAGAATGGGACATCGAGCACCCTTGCCAACGTACGTGCCAAAAGCGTCTTGCCTGGTCATAAGAATCAATATATTGCACTAGTTGGTATATGGTGCTCTTACCCGAGCCTGTCGGCCCTCTGTAGAATTAATTCAGCAACTCTTGCTTCATTGCAAAAAAATCGTTTTCTTCACATTACCAAGACATTGCTCTTTTCAAACAAAGGATGCGTATGCCGATGCTGCAAGCGCAAATGGGGTGGGGTAAGGCGTTGAGGATGTGGATGTATTTGCGCTGACGTGACACCAAACCGCGCTATTAAACACCCTTTAAGACTACATGTGTGGTATTGACATTGTTGGGACATACCATCTGATAGATTGATTACGTCCCAGCCCTGCGTGTCTGGCTGATCCTCTGCAGCAGCGAGGTTGGCACGTGCTCGATTGTAATGGTTGAACACACTACAGCTCGTTAGTCCTGGATGCTAAAAGCTAAGCGGGAACACCCACGCGACGGAGAGGACCTTCTTCGCATTCTCCTGGCCGATCACAAATTCATCAAGGTATTTCACGAGCTGTATCGTGAACAGTGAGTCGTCGTCGTCTCCTTTCTCGAATATTCGGAAAGGAACACCTGTCTCGGAGTTGCGAGGCCTGCTGAGCGCACAAGGGGGTGATCGTCTGGCTCCTCTCGTGGAACGTAGTCATACGACTGCGCCTGTGTCCGGAGACGACGTCCAAGGGGTTGAAAGGAACGAGCACGCCGAGCTAGTTGGCTTTTAGATGTCATCAATGTAGTAGACAGCCGTGACGTGAGTGCGAGTGAGAGCATTGCTTATTCAAGCGTCCAGTAGCCTTCTCAGTCTACACCCACCAACACGATCACCACTTCTCAGCCATTATGACTCGTCACCGTTCTCCATCGCCGGGGTACAACCGAGCGCGTGAGGAAGAATGTCACGACTCGCATACTACAGATGACTACAGGAGATCACCGCCAACTCGAACCAGCAACTACGACCGTGACGACGATTCAAGACATCGATACACTCGGGAGACTAAAGATGCGGATGATCATTCAAGACGCAGAAAGGACCGGAGCACAGGTGGTTACGTAGAGGACGACCGAAAGGAAAAGAAGTGAGTTTCCAGATAGCATCGGTCTAACCGCTCAGCTCAGCTCACTGTCATTTAGACGAAAGCGTGAAAAATCAGAGGAACGGAGAGCCAGAAAGGCAGAGAAGAAGAGAATAAGGGAAGAGGAAGAGGTTCGTCGTGTTGCAGAACTCAGTGTTTACAGTGCAACGGACAATCCGTTCCACGACGTCAATCTTGGACAACAATTCCGTTGGCACAAGAAGACTGAGAAAGAAAGGAAACAGGGATTGTCCTTAGCGGAAGCACAACACAGGGATGCTATTCGGAAACAGGAGGCGAAAGAGGAGTTGGAGCGGTTGAACAGGAGAAGAGCAGCCAGGGAAGTAGAACAGAGACTGCGGGAGGAGGAAGAGGTCAAGATGCAGAGGTTGGCTGAATCCGCCCAGATGTCTGAGTGGATAGCCAAGGACGGCGATTTTCAACTCCAGCAAGAACGTGCTCGTGCAGCAATCCGCATAAAAGAGAAGAGAGCAAAGGCTGTTGATTTTCTGGCGCTCAATCTTCGCTATGTACACCCCGTGAAAGAAGAAGAAGAGGTGGACGCAGGCCTTGAAATTGACCTTGATGAACCCTACAACATCTTTGACGTATGTTTTTTTGGTCGTGGACTGCTGCTAGTTGGGCTCAGGTGAACTATAGAATTTGTCACCGGATCAAGTGGAAGAACTACACGACGACATCGAACGTTACCTTTCACTCGAAGATTCTGACACCAACATCGACTTTTGGACTGTGCGAGATTTGCTTTGCACCTTGTTGCTTTGACTAACTTCTCCCCCCAGAACATGATGGTCGTCTGCAAGGATCGCCTAGACAGAATTAAAGCTAGTCAATGCGTGGGTGAAGCCGCTGCCGCTGTGGAGGCGGACATAACCGCGCTCCTTTCTGGCAAAAGCTATGAACACCTTGCTGTCTTGCAGAAACAAATCCAAGCAAAGCTCGCCGGCGGGGAACCCGTCGACACAGATTATTGGGAAGGTCTATTAAAGAAGTTACTCGTCTGGAAAGCCAAGGTAGTTTCGTGTCCTGATAAGTTGCATTGATTGTTTACGTGGATTCCAGGCTAAGCTCAAGAGTTTGCATGAGGTCGTTGTTCGCAATCGATTGGAGCAACTCCGGAAACGCCAACGAGATGAAGCGTTGCAGGCACAGGAAGAGTTATTGGCAGGCGTTGCTCAGTCAGCTGTTCGGGGCATGGCGGATACCCGTGTTATTATGTCCACCAATACTCAAGGCGACACAGAGGTTTCTGCAGAGCACGTCGACCCTTATGATCGTTCCATGAGCCCATCCCTCATTAATATTACCAAACTCCGGCCCGATGAACGCGAGTTTGATATTGTGACTGAAAGGGATGAGATACGAGCACTGGTGAGTTACTCACAGCATGGTGGTCTTTAGATTTTCTGAAAATTTCCTCCAGTTGGAACAACGCCACGCAGTTGCTGCGTCACGCTACGTCCCAAAGGCTACCCAGGCTGTTCCCCAGGTGGAAGTGCCCGAACCCGCAAGCGGTGCCGATCTTGTCTCTGAGGCTTTGTACAGGGCGGAAGCAGAGAGAGAACTTGACGAAGAAGAGGAACTGTTCAATCTCGAAGAGGATATTGCCCAGCCCACATCTTACAACTGGGAAGATAAATACCGCCCACGGAAGCCGCGATACTTCAATCGTGTGCACACTGGATATGAGTGGAACAAATATAATCAAACCCACTATGAGTACGTGTTTTTGATCCATGACATGACTGCGTATGCTGATTTTTGTCTCGTAGTGTGGATAACCCTCCGCCGAAAGTTGTGCAAGGTTACAAGGCATGCACCTCTTCCCGAGATGATAATTAAGCTCTAATGCCTCCTTCTCAGTTCAACATTTTCTACCCAGACTTGATTGACAAATCGAAGGCGCCTACATACAAAATCGTAAAGGAGCCGGGAAACGATGACACAGTGCTGCTGTACTTCAGTGCAGGACCTCCTTACGAGGATATTGCGTTTAGAATTGTGAATCGAGAATGGGAGTTTTCTCACAAACGGTGAGGGACATTCAACCTACCTTTAAATTGCTATATCGTAACCCTGATTCTCTGCTAGTGGTTTTCGAAGTAGCTTCGACAGAGGATGTCTGTCTCTCTGGTTCAATTTCCGCCGTAATGTGAGTTTTCTCGCTTTCTCGGCGTGTTCGAGTGAATAACTCAACCTTTCCCTTTCCTCAGTTCTATCGCAAGTAGATATCGATCTTTATAATTGGTGTGAAATATGTATCATGCCTAGGTTCCATAATGTAATGTCGCCTTTTTCATTGTGCTTTTGCGGTGCTCACAATGTCGAATGAGGCACCGATTACATTACACGGCACCAGATATTGGTCGCCAAGGAACAACCAGCTGGAAATGGACAGCTTGCCTTTTTTAGACATTCAAAAGGTGTTCAAAGCATATGCGATGATCATCGTGCATTTCTCCCTGCTTTGTTTATCTTATCAACGGTCACCACGCTTACCTCTTCCGCACGTTGTTTATTGATGTCCACGGCGAATTGCTTTCTCTGCTGTGGTGGTGATCCACCACCGCTTGTTTGGCGGACCTCTTTGGACGCCACTAGGGTCAAAACACTGATCGGAATTTGTGGAGGCCTCTGTCTACAATGTCAAGTGGTTGATACTTTGAGGGTGAGGAAAAGTATAAAAGGCTCCAGGAATCCCCCCTTCTTAACATTCCAACCATCATACACACACTATTATCCTCATGATTTCTGCACTACAGTGTTCGACAAGTACAAAGGATACAAGTTATTTGGATTTCGTTCTCAGATCTCCACAGATGAATCTCAATACTCGCCACTTGGTGCACTTTCCAGACCCCTGCACAGTCACTGCGCGCACCTCGTTGACCGAGATATCCAACACTGTGTATTGTTCGCCTACTGCCTCAGTCAATGGTACCTCCGTGGATGTCCTGTTTTTCCTCCTGTCACGTTCCCATCCGACAATTCACGTTGGCCGCGTGGCCACAGTGGATCGCCACGACACGGACGCATGGACCCAGGAACGGAATGCGCATGACACTAAGCTCAATGCTGTGGCGACTCCATCCTCTTTCGATTCCAACGGTACCGTTCCGCCCGTCGAGGTGGCTAGGTATAGTTCCGCTCTAATGGAACTTCGAACCCAAGGCTTTCGGAACGTAAAACAATTCTCCGATGCTACTCGGCGCCAGGACACTTTTTTCCGACCTCGCCACTGGACGTTCCTCGACACACCGGGTTCGGGCGTCTCAGCGGTTCGGCCCAATGTTACCATCGGTCCATGGTCGCATGAGGACCTTGCTGAGGGTAGACGTCGAGTTGGCGAGATTCTTACCCGTTGCGGAGTCATCAATGTCTCAGGAATGTCACCGATTGAATCCTCTGCCACAGGGTGCTGCGATACCTCCCACTTCCGTCCTGTCGATGCTTTTGTGACCTCTAATGTGACTGCCGAAATGCTCTTTGGTGACAACGATGGGGTTTTGATCACAGCTTTGGCCGATTGGACCTCCGAATGGGTGTACACACTTGTCATTCAACCCTATCTTCGGGGAAGCTTCCGTTTCCAGTGCGTCATACAAGCACCGACCCCTTCAGATCTGATTTTTGTATGTGATATAGGTATCAGGGGAATCCGAGTAGTACTACCGCTTCAGTTGCATCACGGATCCGCCGAATGCTCAGTGAGGTGTACAACCCGGTGCAAGTCGCTATACATGCCTTATGGTTCATCAGTACTCTTACGGGAAACGGTACGCATGGCAATGCGCCTTTCTTGTCCGTTTCCATCTTTCGATACCTCCACAACAATGGTACCTTTGTTGCCGAAGATTTCATGTTTCGCACTTTTGTCACTTGTGCTATGATTGGTGACAAAACGATCAACGATGCCACCGTCTCTACAAACACTTGGTGGGTCATTTTCCGTAGCGCACGGCCCATTCACTGCTGACCACCTTCCAGGAACCGCTTGACCCATATCCCTCAGGTTATTCTCAATGCAACCGAGAAATACGTCCTGAGATTCCTCAAATGGAATGTAGTGATGACCCAGACCCAGTGGCAGGATGCCATTACCTATCTCCGATCCTGCATCAAGATGGGCTCGGTCTTCGATCCCTTCGCTTACGACGAAGCCTCTCCATCTGGTATAATGGCTCGTTACCTTGATGAGCTGATTAACCTTAGCTATGCAAACGAAACTACATTTCAGCAGGCAGCACCACTTATGGTGGAGATTCTTGCACCACAGCCGATCCGACACTTCACACACTGGGAAATATTCAACACTGCGGAATGGTGCCCCGAGGAGGATCCAATAATCAACCAGAAGCCACGAACTATTGGTATCGCTCCTGGCACCAACCACAGCTTGAGCACTCTCAAGGTTGGGACAACAGCGAAGGATTTACTTGACTCGATTCTTGGGTCCAGTGATGTTCCCAACCTTGTACATCTTGCACAACCCCGAAGCACATCGTTCTGTGGCTCATTTGGCGCTATTGGAGCTCGTTTCGCTCACACTGTCAAAATCGCTAGCACATGCCAAAGTGTTTCTTGGTTCCCTTCTCATGGCTAGTTTCTGGTCACCACATCCTTGACACATTGAGCTTGGTTGCGATCGAGCGCTACTCTTTTGTCTCTGCAGGTCAATGCAGGGTTTTGTTCTCACTGCTTGCTCTTGTAGTCAGAGGAAATGAACCAGTTGAATGGTTTTCAAAGCATTGGCCCACGAGGCTAGTGGTCATTCAACTGGCGCCAGCCAGGTGCAATGGTATGATCTGGTTACTTAGTTGATCTTGAGACCATGCTACCATTCCTGCCTTCCGATCACCCGCTCACATCCTCTACATCTGGAATACCTGCTGTACTATGCACTACTATCGCCTCGGACAACATTCATAATTTCTACCAACAGATATTTTTCTGGATTTACTAGCGCGCGACTCGGATAACCCTACCTTACTAGCTTAGTCATAAGATTGCTCCTCCTGTACCACCAGTGGCACTGCGAGTCATCTCAACCTTTGCCTTCACTCCCACAATCGCCTAATATATAAACATGTCTGACGCGATCAATCCTGCTTCAAAGATGGACGTTGATGAGGCCGCCATCGACGAAGGTCTCTATTCTCGCCAGCTGTGAGTATTCTGATTATCACCCCCCTCATCGCGCTACTTAATCGCTCGTCCGATATCGCCCACTCTTCAGATATGTACTTGGCCACGAAGGTAGAGCGCTAAGAAAGCCCTTGAGTTGGACGTCACTGACCTCGCTTCCCAAGCGATGAAGAGGATGGCTATTTCAAATATACTCGTCGTCGGACTTCAGGGTTTGGGTGCTGAGATCGGTGCGGTACAAGTTTCCTGCGAGAGGCTCGTACTGACATGCGTGACGCATATACCTAAGCTAAGAATGTATGCTTAGCTGGTGTCAAGTCAGTGACATTGTACGATCCCGAACCTGTTAGCCTTCAAGATCTGAGCACCCAAGTGAGTATCATTTGTGGACAAACACCATTCACTGCATGATCTTTGTCAGTACTTTCTTCGCGAAGATGATATTGGAAAGCCACGCGCAACAGCCATGCTTCCTCGTATATCTGAGCTTAATGCCTACGTGCCAGTGCGTAATCTAGGAGGAAAGGCGGGCCAAGAGATAACTGCGGATCTCATCCAACCATTCCAAGTACGCATGTCACCATTTGTCCTTGTGTGAGTTCTAACGATCACGACTTCTAGGTTGTTGTGCTCTGCAACGCGTCTTACAAAAAACAATTGGAGATCAACGACTGGACGCATCAACACGGTGTCCACTTTATTGCTGGGGAAACGCGGGGACTTTTTGGGTAAGTCTCAAGCAGGCTTCCATTCAGGAATCTTCACAGATGATTTGAAGCTCCGTGTTCAATGATTTCGGGCCCAAGTTCACCTGCGTAGATCCCTCTGGTGAGCAACCTTTGACCGGAATGATCGTATCAGTGGCGAAGGTGACCTTCGGTATCTCATCCGGTATTACTCGGCCGTATAGCTGATGAAAAGTCCAGGACGAGGAAGGCTTAGTGACTTGTCTTGATGAGGCACGCCACGGCCTTGAAGACGGCGATTTTGTGACCTTCACAGAAATACAAGGTATGGAAGAGTTGAATGATTGCAAGCCGCGAAAGGTATCTGTGAAAGGGCCCTACACGTTCACTATTGGCGATACCTCTTCCCTTGGTGAATACATACGAGGTGGAATTTTTAACCAGGTCAAGATGCCCAAGATCCTTGAATTCGTGAGTCTTGATTTACTCTTTTTACGGGATAAATCAAACATTCACAGCAGAAATCGTTGCGAGAATCACTACATGCACCCGATTTCTTCATCACCGACTTCGCCAAGTTTGACCGTCCCGCCACTCTTCATGTCGGCTTCCAAGCTCTTTCAGAATACAAAGAGCAGCACGGTTGTCTTCCCCGCCCACGGAATGCCGATGATGCAAAGAAATTTGTTGCCCTTGGGAAGAAGTTGGATAGTGATGCCGACGAAAGGATTCTCGAGGAGCTCTCGCATCAGGCAACGGGCGATATCCCTCCTATCACGGCTGTCATCGGTGGGTTTGTAGCCCAGGAGGTTCTTAAAGCCTGTTCCTCCAAATTCCACCCCATGGTTCAGCACCTCTATTTTGATTCGCTCGAGTCGTTACCTTCGGTCCTTCCTACCGAGGACGACTGCAAACCTATCGGCAGTCGGTATGATGGACAAATAGCTGTCTTTGGAAAATCTTTCCAGGACAAGATCGCAAACCATCGCCAGTTCCTTGTTGGTGCCGGCGCTATTGGATGCGAGATGTTGAAGAACTGGAGCATGATGGGCCTCGCAACTGGTCCTCATGCGGTAATCCATGTTACTGATCTGGATACCATCGAGAAGAGTAACTTAAACAGACAATTTCTCTTTCGTGCGAAAGACCTCGGGAAATTCAAGTCAGAGGTCGCTGCTGCTGCTGTTGCGGACATGAACCCTGCGCTTAAAGGCCACATACTATGCAAGCAAGAACCGGTCGGGCAAGCGACAGAGAGTAAGTCATCTCGAAAGTCCCAATATGTTCTGAGTTCTTAAACGTTGAAAGATGTATTTGACGACGTCTTCTTTTCATCGCTTGACGGTGTCACCAACGCATTGGACAACGTTGCAGCTCGTAAGATTATATTTCCGTGACCACCCACTCTTGCTGACGTTGATTCCAGGTGTGTACATGGACCAACGCTGTATCTTGTATGAAAAACCTCTACTGGAGTCCGGCACCATGGGAACGAAAGGCAACGTCCAGGTTATTATCCCCCACCTCACAGAATCCTATTCGTCATCACAAGACCCGCCAGAAAAACAAGCGCTTTCCTGCACCGTCAAGAACTTCCCTAATGCTATTACTCACACCATAGAGTGGAGCAGACAAGAGTTTGACGCCATGTTCGTCAAGCCTGTAGAATCTGCCAATCAGTATCTTTCAGAGCCAAACTACCTGGAGAATTCCCTCAAGTACTCCGGTCAGCAACATGACCACGTCGAGCAAATAGTTTCCTATCTGGTGACCAATAAGCCACTAACTTTCGAAGAATGCATTGTCTGGGCTCGCCTTCAGTTTGAAGAGAAGTTCAACAATGCCATTCGACAGCTTCTGCATAGCTTGCCCAAGGATCATGTAACGAGCACAGGACAACCGTTTTGGAGTGGCCCTAAACGGGCTCCTGACCCGCTTATCTTCAACTCGGCAGACGTGAGTTCCGGGCCGATGTGATTTGAGAAGTCATTAACATATGTACTCCAGTCGACTCACCTGGCCTTTATCATTGCTGCTGCGAATCTCCATGCCTACAATTATGGACTTAGGGGTGAAACCGATCCTGTCATCTTCAAGAAAGTTGCGGACTCGGTTATAGTTCCTGAATTCTCTCCGAAGAGTGGGCTAAAGATCCAGATCAACGAGAACGATCCAGTCAACCAAACTACAGGTGGTGAGATGGGCAACTACGTGTCAGTTTCTTCATCACTAATGCTGAATGTAGATCCAGATGATATAAGCGAACTTATCAAGAAGTTGCCGCCTCCGTCCTCTCTCGCCGGTTATCGTCTCACACCGGTCGAGTTCGAGAAAGATGATGATACCAACCATCACATAGACTTCATCACTGCCGCCTCTAATCTACGCGCAATGAACTACAATATTCCCATCGCTGACCGCCATACAACGAAACAGATTGCTGGAAAGATCATTCCTGCCATTGCCACAACTACTGCCCTTGTCGTCGGATTGGTCTGCTTAGAGCTCTATAAAGTATGTGTTTCCCATACTGTTAGTGCATTTTGGATCATCCGTTGATACCGAATTAGATCATTGATGGCAAGAACAAGCTCGAGGAATACAAGAACGGATTTATAAACCTAGCTCTGCCTTTCTTCGGTTTCTCGGAGCCTATCGCAGCTAAGAAGAATAAGTTTGATAGCACGGAATGGACACTATGGGATCGCCTGGAGTTCGAGAACGATCCTACTCTGAAGGAGTTTGTCGCATGGTTCAAGACCAACCACAATCTCGATGTCAGCATGGTTAGCCAAGGTGTGAGTATGCTGTGGAGCTCCTTCACAGACAGGAAGAAGGTTGGTTTCCACTTTTCAGGGGAGTTGACTAGCAGACTTTGACACCCTCTTAGAGCGCAGAGAGATTGCCGATGAGATTTAGTAAACTAGTGGAGCATGTGAGCAAGAAGCCTATCCTGCCCCATGTAAAGCATCTGCTGGTTGAAGTTATGCTGATGGACGAAGAAGGGGAGGATGTTGAGGTAAGCCACACCGTCCCTTTAGATGTGAGTCTGGCTTAACCCTCCCTCCGACAGGTACCATTCGTATTAGTACGCATTTGATAACCAGACGAGATGTACGACTGTTTGTAATGTAATGAGTCGCTCAAGAGTTCAGAGGATGGTTGGAAACTTGAATTTTGTGTTTTGAGATTGGGACTCAAGAGGGTGACATAGACTTGGCGAAAAAGCATGCTTCGGAGATTGACAAGTTTAAGTACTCAGACCTAAGTACCCTACCAGTTCTTCCCAGGAGGTATAACTACTTACCCATGACGGCGCAGGCGGAACGAATGAGAAAGTGAGAGCTGTACTATTCGAAAGCGATCACAATCCCGAGGATGATTGGGCTGGAGAAAAGGTGCATCGGCGAAGATCCGAAAATGAATAACAGCGGAGGATGATGAATGGAGATGGTGGAAAGAAGAGGAGCGAAATATTTTTGTAATGTGACTTGTTAATTTTCTGCATGTTTTTGTGGTTTCGTGATGCGTTTTCAAAAGGAAAAACGTAGCAAGAAGAAACGACGGCGACAAAAGGCACGAAACTAAGTCGTCAAAAGGATGATTAGGTTAGCGCGTGAAGGTACTGAACGAGAATTTGATACATCGACGATGAAAACAGCGAACCAAGTGGCCGTGAATGTTCAATCCATGAACAGCGATATGGATAGGGAGATAGTCCGAGGATATCAACCTTCCTCCGTGCGACGACTGGGTCGGTTCGGAAGCGGATGGCGACCTGCATAAATAGCGTTTTACGCAGTCGAGATGTCGAAAGATGATGAAACAAGTGCATGGTCCCCTGAGACGGGATGGATATGTCTTAATAGCGAGGACCCGAAGTTGTATAAACAGGGCTGGAGACGAGAGAAATCCAGTATTCACAAGCCTCAAAAGAAGGGCATGGAGTTAGAGAGCGGAAATTAGAGCACCGTGCGCGAAGCCAGGTGCAACATTTACGATGGCGAGACGAATTGAACGAAACGAAGTCTATGTGCGGAACTCGACCAGCTATAGTTGGAAAGTGAACGGGAGATTCTTCATGCCCGTATCCAAGTTGATCGATAATCCAATGGAGGGTGGGGGGCAAGCGACTGTCTAGATGTGACATAACCATACTGGTGCAGTGGAGTCCAGGAGGCTGTTGGTTGAGGGTGGCAACCAGTTCCGTCAGACAACAAGCGGATGTCGCCG
This sequence comes from Pulchroboletus neoregius, assembly GCA_038089795.1. NCBI lineage: Eukaryota > Fungi > Basidiomycota > Agaricomycetes > Boletales > Boletaceae > Pulchroboletus > Pulchroboletus neoregius. Next base: position 47,301 of record JBBPLM010000011.1, on the reverse strand, counting down.
CACCTGTAGTCATATCCTCCAAGGGAGTATCCGCGAAGGTGATTAAGGCCAGCATAGTATTCGGGAGTACATACAGGCTGAGGATGCTGCACCGCGGAAGAACAGTTTATAGGGGCCCAATATGGATACTGTGGGATAGGAAGAGTGTTCGCTGTGTAATCACCCTCTGGATGGTGCCTAAATTGGGCGTATGGAAGACCAGCGGTAGGCCAGGGATGATAAACCGTCGGAACCGTACCAACATAGTGCGGGGCAAAAGAGGGTTGGACGGGCAGATATACCGGACCGGTACGACCGCCTGGGCGACATATCGGCTCATCGCCAGCGGGACTCCACTTGGCAGGTGGTGGCAAGCTGGCACTGCCCTGGAGAGATGTCATAGAACGATGATGTACTAAAGCTCCACTTTGGGTATCGTTACGAAGCTCTGAGCTGTGACCACATGAGGAACCTCCATTGCTAACTCGGCGCCTGGGCAAATACTCTTCTCTGAGGGGACCATCCTCGTCCAAGTCAATGTCGAAGGTCTCCGATTCAAGCGGAAAAGCGGAAAGCCCAAGCTTCTCCTTCAGCCTTTGCTCTACACCAAGGAATACTGGCTCGCTCATGGAATGACCCAGCGGGGCTTCCATGATTTCTTGGATGGTTTTGCGAATGAGCCCATTGGGGTTGGATGCCGGACGCGCAATGGGTTGAGGGTAAGTGGTTGTAATGAGGGAATGATGGTATGAGAGCAGGTGACTGAGCCAATGGGACCAGGCAGACGAAGAAATCGACAGATCATACGACAGGATGTCCAGGGCAAAATACTCAAGTTTGTTTAGTAACTGCACAGGGACACCGGAAATTGTGTGCCTACAAGCGATATTAGTAAAGAGCTTTATTTTTAAAATCGGTGCTGACCAAGTCTTGTTGGAAAACGTATGATCATCCAGCCACTTGTTTGCCAACATGCATCCTAGAACAATTAGCCTGAAGGTAGCAGTACCCTCATGGGATTCGCCGTCGACAACGTCACGCGTATCACTGAACAATTCAACCCTAAAGCGCCGCTCCTTCACATGTTCTGGACCCAAACCAGGCGCACCAAAGTAGACAGGTAACCGCACGATATACCACAATGCTAACAACATTGCTGACGGCTGAAGCAGCGTTGACATCAGCAAGGAATGTACTCGGGCAGTGAGGTACAGCGGCATGGGCTGACAAAGCTGTGGCGCATTTGGAAGTCTGATGGTACTGGTTTAACATTGTTAAATGAACAGATAATAACGAACTCACGTGTAAGGGGCGATCGCCTGAGGGAGTACTAACACGTTCGTGCAAACCCTCCATGCATAGGAGATAAGCCATTCAGCCATGGGCTCGGCGAGTTGTCTGTGAATTAAGCTCGGGTGTGGAGGAGGTTCATTCACGGTGACAACCGACTCTTCCTTGAAGACCACGTGGGGATAAGGATGGAGATGACAGAATTGAGGGTCGCAATTGACAGAAACAGGTATTTGCAGTTCCTGGGATCTGGAGGGCACAAGGGAGTCGTGGAGAATTGTGGCATCCGAGGCAGCCACTGCTCGATCGACGTAATCTCCGAAAGGTGTGACTGGTTCGATGGGACTGGAGCCTACATCACCATTCACCATGTCAGGGGAATCGTCTTCTAGAATCGGTGCGAATAGGCCACCATCATCCTCCAGATACAAATCCGGAGCATGAGGCCACGCACGCACACCAGGGACATCTCCCCCGATCAACTCCGGTGGAACAGGAGAAAGACAAGTCGCAAGCTCGCTCGATGGAGTATCCTGAGTATGTTCCGAACTGATGGGTTGGTCATAGGGAGGGTTGCGTGAAGGCATTTCCGAACCACAACCTGGCAACAAGGTATTTAGGGGCGGAATACACGTTTGCACGTGGGCTCCTTTAATGACGGGCGCGTCGACCGCGCCAGCCAACCCGTTCGAAAAACCCTGATGAACGTCTATGGCCGCGGGGCCAAAATCGTTCTCCCAGACGTGACGAGCCTTGGTTCTTCTCCACGAAGGCAGAGAGCTGATCCACTGCTCACGGCTGCCAAAAGACGGTGGTGGACCTGTTGGAGACGAGGGAAGCGTACGCTTCAATAGATGAAAGACGGAAGACTGTGGGTTCGTGGGGTCTCCAGATTTCGTGCACCTGTGGAGAACAGAGTGCGCAGTAGGGACAGGAGGGACTGGGACTGGCATCTGCAGATGGACGAGGACAGAAGGTCGACTGCCAAGTACGAGAACGCAGAGGCAGGCCGATCTCTAGAGTAAATAAGTCTCGCTCTTTCAGTCAAAGAGCAAAGGCGGAAAAAGTCGTAAGAAGAGTCGTTAAAAAATCCAGGGACACGGGAAAGTAGAATAGGAGAAAAGTGGAAGATATTGCGTGGGAGTGGCTAACGCGCAGCAAAGGCGTGCCTTTTGATGTGCTCCAAAGGGATGTGCAGGAGCAGAGGATGGCCTGGAGAGCGAAGGGTGCCACCAGATAATGCCTTGTACCGCGAAGGGTGAGGGGAGCTGGAGAGTGTCGACGTTGCCGGGAATGACCTCGTCTAATCTTCTTTATCGATCCCAACGACACCGACGCTGTCGTAGACGATGAGCCGAGCCAGAAGAGAGAGTTGTTGACAAGAATGAGACCGACTGCGCGGTCGATCCACGGCCAAAACGGTCCTAACCAAACCTCTGCCTAATTTTTTGGTTATATATCACCGGCGTAACCACGATTATGTCATGATTTCCCACGATAAAACTTGGCGAGTACATACAATTTCCTGCTGATTTTCTCGCTTTGCGTACTCCCGTATCATGCTGCAGACGCATGTTCTCTGCAGCCGCCGCCGCTGATGCCGCCATGAACGAAGTACCATGTACACCGTCTTCCCATAGTGTTCCCCAATTAGACATTGAGTCAGGAACAGTGCCTCCATCGCTGGCCATCGCCGACCAGCCACGTCGTCTGACTCCGCTGATCAGGCCCTTATCGATATTAGATTGTATTCCGGGTATATATGTGCCACACGTTCACGGAACTTCGTCGTGATTGGAAGGGATTATTTGAGCCCGACATTTCAGCTCAGCCAGACATTCGCTCAGACAAAGTTAGCACCAGTGACTCAGCCGCATCATGCGAATTTCCGCACGCTCGGATGTATCTAATTATTACTTAATTATTAATTACAACAAACGTTGTTTACTTCTATTTACTCTTATTGAATTCTCAAGCATTTGACAAATAACGCTTCCCTCGCGTGCATCTGCTTGATCCCGCCGCCATCATCCATGAGTATGGTATTCGCACCTCCTCCGGGAGGTGACATACAAGACAACACCACCAATATACAACAACTCGGGCTGGATTCCATTACTCTCGGACAGCTCAGGGCTATGGTCACATCTGCACCCAAGCCCAAGGCAGGCCAATGTGTATCTAGTCTACGCGTCGGTTGTTGACCGTGTGTGTGTTTCACAGCAATCGTTCTATGATTTTCGCTACGATGACGAAGACACGGTAATGAATGAAATTGATGAATTCTACTCGTACGTAGAAATGCCGCAGGTGGCAGAAAATTTGAAAGCTTGGCAAGGTTCATTTCCTGGAGGTACGTTGGTGAACTCGATGATTTCTCGAGTTCATGCGATTCTACCATTCTTCTAGAATGGACAAGCCCTGAAACTACAGACGCACAGAGAAGGACTCATGTAGAGTTACTCTTGGAAAGCCTCGAGCACCGTGACGCCGAAATCCGATTCACCAACGCCCGCCGCCTCTTTTACGTGCTTCAAGGTTCATTTCTTCCACACCTGTTGCCAGGCGCTTCATTTATGTCACGTCCCAATCAGGCACGTTTGCAGAAACAACATCTCCAGAGCATCAGCTCCACTGGATTTACGAAAATTGTAAGGTGGTTCGCAACGCGAATGGCTTAAATGCAATTGTAGAGTCTATGAAGATTGCCAGCCAAAAGCACGATCTACTTTGGTATGCATCTGAACTCGTGTTTCTGTAACCTTTTCATTGAAATCGCATCAGTTCACTTTCAGACGCGGATGCAGCTCATTTCCAAATCACCGCTGCAGAGAAGGCCGACTTCTTGGAAGAGTTTACTACCGAAATATCGGTTTATCTCGGGATGATGTATCATTTGATTGAAATTTTCAAAGAGCACGATGATTTTGCAGATGAACTCAGTAAGCCTCGCGCTCGGGTTCACAGAATCCAATGTTAACTGCAATTCCCAGTGAGCATGGATCCTCCTTTACCTGTATATCTGTTCAACGTCGTGTCCGGTCTGAAAGACAAGAGTGCAAAGGGTTATCCAATCAAAAAGGTGCGATCCCCTATATCACAGGCGCTGGTTACTCTCTTACCGTTCGCAGCTTCTCCTTGTCCTGTGGAAAGCCTTGCTTGCATGCTGTGGAGGGATCAGAGAGTTAGCGCGTGTGAAAAAGCACGCACGAGAGCTTGCATCACTACCACCAGTGCCTGATGAAGGTGAATTCGCTTCGTCTGGGCGGTATCGGCTAATTTCATTGCCTTCCTAGCCGTCGCCATAAAATGTACGCCATTCGATCTTGAAGCATTTCATCAAGAGACTTCTGTAAAATACCCAACATTTACACCTCCACCGGTCCCAACCATCCGTCTTACGGAAATTGCTCAAGGGAAATCACTTCCCGCTGCGAAACTGGCACAGGCATATTCACCCATTCCAGTTCGCCATCACTATCATCATGATGACCTGGAACATCAACCATCGATGCCAGGTAGTTTGAATCAGGCCTTCCAGCAACAACCCCATAATACGGGATTTCGTCCCAATCCGCAGCCTGCGACGCCGGCACCCTCCCCACCACCCTCCCCGAAGCCGAAGAAGCAGCAATATCAGACTGATCAAAACCGACCATTCTTGTTCCCTTTCTCCCGTAAAAGCCGTTTCGGTCCTAACAATGTTCGGTTGGTTCCCTTCGCTATTGACGAGGCGGACAAACTTTACAACCGACATATGTATGTGAGTCTTTCATTGTGGCAGATGTGGCGCACGAGGGAGGAGTGTATGACCACAGAAAGTGGATTGGAACATTTACCCGGGTCGGAAGGTGATGCTGAATCCTCCAAAGCAACGTCGGAGGTCAGTTTCCCAGCCACTTCTTCGAGTTTGTCGGCTGACTAGCGTTGACTCAGGATGCTGAGAATACCGAGGCGCTGACCGATGTTGCGTTGCTTGATGCCAAAATTGCGGAGGGTGAGGTGGTAAATGTCGAGGCCAAATCAAGCTCGGAGGAACGGAGAGCCAGGGAGAAAAAAGAGGATCTCAAGCGCTTGAAAAGAATCGAAGTGATATATGTGAGCAAAGACTTGAGCGTTGCTACTGGACGCTGATAGAATTTCAATCCTAGAGCTCTGTTCTTCCAGTGTTGTCAGGTTGGGTACTAGTACTTCTGAAATTGTTATTGGCAACCGTTTCGGCCGGAACAGGCCAACAACAACAACTCCCTCAGTCCTCTACCTCTTCAGTGTTTCCCCCTGGAGTGGCTTCGCGTAAGTCTCACAATTAATTAGTCTCCGATCCATCCCTTTTACAGTTTGTACTTAGCGCCTGAACAACCTCCACCTCCTCCGCCAACTCTTGACGACCTTGATGTTACCCGACACCGCGAAATTACGTCCAAAGCCGTTTCTGCTATCTTGTTATTGACATTGAAGTGGTTCAAAGCATCCCGTAAGTGCCTTGCTGATTCAATGCCCAACAAATATGGAAGTGCATATCGCTAGATGCGATGAAGTTTCATCACCTTGGTCAACTCTTACTTGATACGAACTGTTTACTCCTCATCTTGAAAATGTTTGGTTTGCAAGAGGTTTCAGCATCAGTTGTTTCCAAGGCTGATTCTCCCGATCACAAGTGAGCCCATACTATCATTTTGAGTACCATTTAAAATAGTCGCCACTAGTTTCTTCAGGTACTGCCAAATTCACCATGCACGTGTTGCCCCGCGTATGCAGGATGGGGGACCACGCGCAGCTTCCCACATTGTCTTGCAGTCCAAGATCTTGCCTAACGGACAGAAGCATGAGGAGGAGGTGGAGATGCTCACTGAGTTTTCGTGGCGAAACTTTTTCTCGGCCATCAATTTCGCAAAGATCATGCAAAAGCTATCGAAAAGTCGGTCGCACCGCATATGGATGTTGGTCCAATACAAGAGTTCTGTGAGCGGAGGAACGTGGAATAGGGGGCCGTGCAACTAACCCATCACCCTCAGGCTGTGCTCAAGCGCGTGCTTCGGGTTCCTCATCCAATGTTGCAACTCCATGTTCTTAAGCTGATCAAGAGTCAAGTACCTTTTTGCGGTCGCAAATGGCGGCAATGTGAGGCAAAATATCTCGTCCATCTATTGGAGATCCTGATCACTTGGCAGCGAACATGAAGGTCATTACTTCTATTTATCTCAATTGTAGACCCGACTTGCGCGATGAATGGCTCACTGGTAACGAGGTTGATGATGTCTCTGATGCTCAGGTACCGTTCCTTGCCCGTCGCTATGTAGTTGGCTCACATTAGAATATAGGCACAGGAACAAGCTCTCCGCCATTTGGTCAAGTTTTGTAAGCCAATCTTCGTATGTGGGAAACATCTGGAAATATTGAGCGTAGCTTGATAGACAACACTAAACGGTATGGTGCGCAAGCCGCAAATCAGCACACCCAAGCACATCGTCGTTCGGTCAGCATATCCCATAATCTGGAAGGTTTGCCTCCCGGCTTGGACCTGGGAAACATGATTCGGCCTCTTGGGACTCCGAATATTGTCGAAGCCGATGTCTTCCCGCCCCCCCGTTCACAAGCTCCAGACCCATCTATTTTCTTACCTTACACCACGGAAGATCTTGCCTTTGAGGAAGAGTATGAAGAATACTTGTCTGATTTAGGCTGGTCGGACGACCAGGTACCTCCGCTGCCTTCGGCTTCGAATTCGGCATGGCATCGGCTCCCCGAATTTGTGTCCAATATGACGGACAATATTAGCGACAGCGAAAGTGTTGTGTCTATTGGTGACCTTGGCGATGATGCCAGGTTAGAAGGTAGAGAAGATCGTGACATTCCGGATGAAAACTTAAACAATTGGGAGGTGAGCGTATCGATTTTTGATCTGTGGGATGTTTTTTTTTGACGATTTACTTATGTGACCATCAGCACATGAGCCCAAAGACCATGGCCGCCCTTCCTAAGTCGCCTGCTGGTAACCGCCGATCGAGTTCTGGAGATGGCCTTCGCCCTGTGCTACCTTTCGGTTTGGATGATGGCAGTGCTGTTGACTTGGATGATGAAGATGAACCCGAGTTGGGTCCTATACCGAGGGAACAGTCTGGTCCCTTCGCTTCAGGCGGTGGAGTGGATGAAGTCGAGTATGCTTACGGGTACGTCTTGACTTCCAACCCTAGTTCCCTCAAGACTCATGTATTGTTGTAGCGTTTAGTGTTCTGAGTTCATCCGGCATCAGATAGGCTTGGGTGTATTTTCCCTCTGTGATTATCATAGCCCGCGCATTGCGCCTCCCTCACAGGAATCCTATGTGCTTGCGTGGCAATTTATTTTCATTCGGGGAAGCCTGTTAGGAAGTTGTTGTTTTTTTTGCTTTCGTTGGTCGGAGCGAAACCAAGGCATGAATCAACTAACAGACATGGTATCATACGCATTACCATATTTACCGAACACCTCAAAACGACCCTTTCAATCTCGAAACGGCCCATGGCGTGCCAGCCTGATAAAAATCCATTGGATACGTTGTTTTTTTCATTGCCCCTCCTTCGGCTGCCTCGCCCATCCATCCATTCGTTTGTCCCAACGCCACATTAGCCTCATACGGACTCAAGAGGGGCCGAGCGAAAGCATAACCCCAATCGATAGATAACCTTGGACACGATGTTTGTACAAAGGTCGATATATGCGGATTAAACAGCGAGAGCTTCGCAGGCGACACTTCCGAGAGTAGGATTGGCATATAGGGTATAGAAACACGAGACACTGAAAGTTGTTTTGTGATTGCTTGAAGTTGCTTGAAGCTTCCCTGACGTCCAAGCGTTCCCAGAATGACACCCCACAGCTGGGGTTGTTGCACTGGACCAGAAGGCTTGGTTGTGAGATCTAGTTCGGTCGGGTCAAGGGATGAAGCAAGAGAGGTAATGCTGTCGCGGGCAGACTGGAGAGCCTGGTCTCGGATTCTTCGCATCTCGTCATGATTATAGCGCTCCCGAGTAAGTTTCTTTGAGTAAGGATCATATCGAAACGCGGGAACAGTAGGATTCGCAATCATAATTGCCTCGAGGTGAAAGCGACCGTCCCCAAGGTATCTGCACCGATTTAGTCAGATTCGAAACCAATAATTGGAGACGTACAACAGTGCGTCGACCTCGACAAGAGACGGGGCTGTGCAGCCTAAAATCTCGCCAGGAGAAAGTGGTTTTGAACGAGGTATTATGGCTTCGTATTTACCAGTCCAGCGACTGGACTTGCCATCGGACAGCGATCCGAGTGCCTCACTGTTTTCACATCCCAGAACGAGGTCTTCCTTGAGCTTTTGCAAAGCCGAAACGAACTGGATAGTTGAGACCAATGCTAATCGAGTCGGTTCTTGTGATGGTGTTTGTGGGCTTTCAGTATACTCGTGCTGTGCGGATGATGACCCTTCGATGCGAAGGTATCGGGTTTTTCCGATTTGCTGGCCAGCAGGTATATCCGCACCACTCTCCTCTGAATCCACAAACTGTTCGCAGAATGTAGCACGGTCGGTTGGGAAGTTCAGGCGAACGGTGTCTGCGAGATGTGCGGAGTCGATGACTATCTCAACGAATACATAGAGTGTCTTAATGTTGGTTTGGTCGATCGGCACTAGGATCTAATTCAGAGAATGCAGTTCACATATCTGGCAAGGATACGAACCAAGACAGCTGTGTCCATAATGGACAAGCATATCGCAACCCAAGGCGACTGCGGTGTAGTCATCGATGCAACATGCGCCATATGTGACATCACCCATGATGACGGTTAGTGCATCGGTGAACCTGCACGGGATTCGGGAGAATTCAGATGAGAAACTTTTCGGTGGAGAATCCTGTGATCACCTGCGCACCGCTCGATAATGTCTGCGATAGTACAAGCAAACATCTGGAGACCCTCGGGCATTTGGAGAGCGACCATTTTAGCTCTGTTCTTCCGAACATGGTGTATCGTCTTGTGGATTTCAAAAGAGTAGTTGGTGGGCAATTGGTTGATCGCCTGATTGAGGAGCGGATCTGTGAGGATTTCTTGTGGAATTTGGTTCGCGAATTGAGTTGGTGCGCCTGGCGTTGTCGACTTTGAGCCTACGAATCGTTTTTTGGGCTTTAAAGCGGTTTTGTGTTGGTCTGCCATCGAGAGGTCGATGTACAACAAGAAGATCACGTGGTCACTCGTTATTTACTTACGTTACCACCTCCAACACCTTCTTCTTGCTCCTCCTTCAAGTTGTTCGGTTCGCCGCGACAATGACAGGTCGATGCGCTATGAGGGGCTCTTGCGGGTCTAAAGGCTGGTTTGGACAACAGTTGCCATGTCCCTACGACGGTCCACCAATTGAGGTGTGTAGTTTCGCTTTTATTAGAGGATAAGCTAACAGCATCGTCTGCTTCAGCCCGAGAACCAGCATGCTAGGGATCTCCTCGTCTCTGTTTGCGGTGCCGAGTACGCCGAAGGACCAGCTTGTTGTGCCTCAGCCCAAGTCGAAACCTTACGAGATTCCCTAGCACAAGCAGAACTTCTCATTTCATCCTGCCCAGCCTGTCGCAACAATTTCAGGTCGTTTTTCTGCTCGTTCACTTGTTCACCACAGCAGCACCTTTTCCTGAATGTAACCGAAACACAGAAATCCAGTTCCGGAGAGACCGCGGTCAAAACTGTGGATTTTTTTGTTGGAGAACAGTTTGCTTCGGGTTTCTATGACAGCTGCAAGAGTGTCCAGGTCGGAGCTACCAACGGATACGCCATGGATCTCATCGGAGGTGGTGCAAAGACATACTCAGAATTTCTCAAGTTCTTGGGGGACGAGAAGGACCTCGGCAGTCCCTTCCAGATCAATTTCCCCTCCACTTCTCCCCCGCAAAGTACCCATCTAGACCCAGTCCCGAGGAACTGCGCAGATAACGATTTAGCTAGTCGATGCACTTGTATCGACTGTCCAACCGTCTGCCGTGCGCTACCCGAGGTTCCCACCCTGGGTCAAGAGCCCACTTGCCACGTCGGTCTTCTCAGCTGCCTGTCCTTCGTCTTGATACTGGGATATTCTCTTGCTATCGCATCATTCCTCTTCGGATATCTTTTGCAAGTTACAATTCGGAGACGGAGAGAAAAAAGATACGAACGCATGGCTTTGTCTGCAGATGCTGCATCATCTACCCTCTCACCCAGGTTACACGCTGGTGGGTTGGTAGGAGCCATGTCACTCTCCCATGATCAAGAAGAGTCTGTTAGGGCATCATCCACAGAATCCCGCCCGCTGGGACGTGGTGTATCACTCCTGGATCCTATCGGGGCATCTCAACCACGACAGTATCGCTTGAATACTATGCTGAGACGTGGTTTCTACCGCGTCGGCCTTTGGGCAGCTTCGTCGCCTTTCCTAACGCTGTCACTCGTGTTTACGGTCGTTGGATTGCTCAATCTCGGTTGGAAAAAGTTCGATATAGAGACCGATCCGGTGAGACTATGGGTTGCCCCGGATTCCGAGAGCAAAATGCAGAAAGAATTCTTTGACGAGCACTTTGGACCATTCTACCGTGCACAGCAGATCTTCGTCACGAACGCGCCGAGCTTATCTACTATGGAGAACAACAGCAATGCGTCGCTTCTATCTGTCCATCCTGGCGTCCTTTCTTATGAGCATCTTGATTACTGGCTCAATGTGGAGGAAGATATCCGCGCTCTTCGTTCACATCCGCATGGTTATCGCCTTACGGACGTATGTTTCAAGCCTGCAGGTCCGCGAGGCTCGTGTGTCGTCCAGTCGGTTGGCGCGTGGTTTGGCAACGATTTCAGCGATTATGACGAGTTAACCTGGGCGGACCACGTATCGCATTGTGCACAGTCTCCGGTTGACTGTTTGCCTGACTTCCAGCAGCCGCTTGGCCCGCAATATGTGCTTGGTGGCGTACCTGAGAGCACGCAAGGCACACTATTATATCTGGACGCCGAGGCACTCGTAGTCACATACGTGATATCCGACTCTCTGGACACCGCAGAGCGATTGAAAGCTATGGAATGGGAAGAAGCGCTCAAGGAGTATTTGCTTAATCTAAGCGAAAGGATATCGTCGGAGGCTGGCATGCAGATCGCATTTTCTACAGGTGTCTCGCTCGAGGAGGAAATCAGCAAGAGCTCCAACACAGATCTGAAGATTGTTGTTCTCTCATACCTTGCGATGTTCTTCTATGTATCCCTGACACTGGGCAACGGAATTGCAGGGCGAGAGGAAGAAGGCCTGGTTGCTGCACTGTCACAATGGGGTCAAAACTTTCCTCTATTGTTCAGACGAAGAACTGTCGTGTCGTCTTCAGTATCCATCGATTCAAGGACCATCCCACGCATTTTCCCCCGTTTGCCTCGTAACCTCTTCGTGAACTCCAAGTTTACGCTCGGTCTTTTTGGAATCGGACTAGTCATCCTCTCTGTGTCCTCCTCAGTCGGCTTTTTCTCCTTGATTGGAGTGAAAACAACCTTGATTATCGCTGAGGTTATCCCATTCCTTGTCCTAGCTGTCGGTGTCGACAACGTTTTCATCTTGGTGCATGAGCTTGATCGCCTCAACTTGCTGCATGGTGCAAATGCCTCGGTAGCATTGCAAGGCGGCAGTTTGTCGATGCCACGCTCACCCACTCACTCTCATCGTTCACCATTTCAGTCTACTCAGGACAATTCGATCGATGGCGGATCCCTACCGTCATTCCTATCTCCAGAGGAGCGTGTTGCACGGACGCTGGCGAAGATAGGCCCGTCAATTTTGCTCAGCACAGTGTCAGAGACTGTGGCGTTCGCGTTGGGGGCTTTGGTTCCAATGCCAGCTGTACGGAACTTTGCGCTCTATGCCGCCGGTAGTGTGCTTCTGAACGCATTGCTGCAAGTTACAGTGTTTGTCAGTGCACTTGCGATAGATTTGAAGCGGGTTGAGGTGAGCATTGGTTGACCATACGTTTGTCCAGCTACACTAGTTTGTAGGCCAGCCGCATCGATTGCTTCCCTTGCGTACGGCTGCCATCCCGTATCGCGCTTCTCGATACTCCGGTAGGACTTGGCACAGTTGCCCGTTTCATTCGCAGGCACTATGCCCCTTTCCTTCTGCGACCGGTTGCGAAAGGCGCTGTTCTCCTCACTTTTTCTGGGTTATTTGTGCTATCTGTAATATCTATACAACACATCGAACTCGGTCTGGGTGAGCAACAATTTTTACTTCCTCAATTTTCCGCTGAGATATTGCCTCAGACCAGAGGCTTGCGTTGCCTTCAGATTCATACCTGAATGCATACTTTGACCACTTGGATGTCTATCTTGACGTTGGACCACCTGTGTACTTCGTCTCGCAGCAAATCGATGTCACTCGGCGAGCAGGTCAGCAAGAGCTTTGTGGTCGCTTCACCACTTGTGATGATCTCTCGGTTGCCAATGTTCTGGAAGCTGAACGCAAGAGACCCGAAGTTTCCTTCATCTCCCGGCCAACTGCTTCTTGGATCGACGATTATCTGAAATGGCTCGACCCTGCTATGGAATCTTGCTGTCGGGTCCGCAAAGCTGATCCTTCGAAATTCTGCAGCCCGACAGACTCCGAGAGGCTATGTCAGCCATGCCTATATGGGCAAGATCCTGCATGGAACATTACTATGGTCGGACTTCCTGAAGGAGAAGAGTTCATGCGCTATCTCGATCGATGGCTCATCTCTCCGACCAACGAAGATTGTCCGCTTGCGGGAAAAGCGTCGTTTGGAACAGCCCTTGCACTTGACCAAACGGGCACAAGTGTAGTTGCATCACACTTTCGCACGTCCCACCCTCCGTTAAGGTCCCAAGCCGATTTTATCCACTCGTTTGAAGCCGCACACCGTATAGCAGACGAGATCTCGGACTATACTGGGTACAAAGTTTTCCCGTACTCGCTGCACTACGTATTCTTCGACCAGTATGCCCATATCGTTGCTATCACACAAGAAATCCTCGGACTAGGGCTAGCAGCGGTGTTGGTCGTCACCTCACTGTTCCTTGGTTCATGGAGGGTTGGGTCGATCGTCACGGGCGTTGTTGCGTTGACCGTCTTAAACGTGATGGGTGTGATGGCAGTATGGGGCATCAATCTGAATGCAATCAGCTTGGTAAACCTTGTCATCTCGCTCGGTATCGCCGTAGAATTCTGTGCACATGTCGCGAGGGCGTTCATGAGCGCAGGATCTAGCTTGCCAGCGGATTATACAGCGGGACAGAAAGAAAGGGATGAACGGATGTGGATTGCATTGGTTGATGTTGGTCCTTCGGTAAAGTGTTCCTTTGAAGAGCTTGCCGGTAAGCTAATGGATAACTGGATTCCCTAGGTTCTCTCCGGGATCACCTTTACAAAGCTCATTGGAATGTCTGTGCTAGCTTTGACCCGTTCACGGCTTCTAGAGGTGAGACCTACTTAGGAGCTCACTGTGTCCCTTGGCCACTGACTAGCTATCAGATTTACTACTTCCGCATGTGGGTAACTCTGATCATTTCTGGAGCCCTACATGGTTTGGTGTTATTACCAGTGTTGTTGAGCGTTGCGGGGGGTCCAGGCTTTGCTCAACAAGAGTTGGATGAGGAATGGATGTCTAATGCCATCAGGAATGATGCTGAATATGGGTGAGTAGCCAATCCGGTTGCGTCCTCATCCTCGCAATAGTGAATCATTTTCTAGACCTATCCTTGCTGACGATTCATCAATTGCAAGCAACTGAATCGGGAAAATATTGTTTATGGGACACAGTGAGAAAATAGACACTAGCAACTCAGTATAATTTTGCATGTAGTTATAATTGATACCAAGACCTTGAGCAGACTATGTTGGAGACCGGGACCTACTGTCTCTGATATCTTCCCTGCTGCAGCTCCTTCTGCCCCGACTAACGGACCTAGACCGAGTCCCACTTCGACTATACCTCGAGTATGAAGAATACGACGGAGAACGTGAACGAGTTCGGGAACGCGAACGTGATGGAGTCTGTGAACGGGAACGGCTAGACCGCACTGAGTAGCTCCTGGAACGGCTGCGCCGCCCCCTCGCGTACCCAGTACCCCCGCGTTCGTAGCTTGGTGATCTCCGTCTTGGTGGAAGGCGATCACCACGCCTCACTGGTGAGCGGGAGCGAGAACGAGAGGGGCGGTAAGTGTCTCTTGGAGGAGGACCGCGGCGGCCATAACCTCTTGCGCGGCGGTACGTATCCGCATAGCGCGGGGGCTCGTATCCTCGCCTGCGTGGCGGTGGGGAACGAGTGCGGGAACGAGTGCGGGAACGAGAGAAAGACTTGCGGTCCCGCCCGTTGCGCACGGGACGTGGACGTGAGCGGGAACGAGTGCGGATGGGAGCATCCGAGAGGTCCACTTTCAAAACGAGACCGTCCAGTTGACCGCCGTTCATGTGGGATGTAGCTTTTTGTGCTGACAATGGATCTGCATACTCTAGTGCAGCCTTGCCTCGATTTTGACCGGCTAAACAAATGCACTGTGAGAGAGGAATGGATATGGACGATGAATGCATGGACCGTACACTTTGTGTAGAGGGGAAGATCGATTTTGACGATTTCGCCGTAAAACCCAAATATTGTTTGAAGGTGGGAGTGAGCGACATTGCGTGAAAGACCGTTCACGACAACAACTTTAGCAGTATTCTTGTCGTCGGCGTGGTCCATGTCCACATCTGCATCGTGGAGAGGCTTTGGCGACGGCGAGCGACCTCTGTCCGACATTAATGTTGAACACGTCCCAAGAGAAAATGGGCATGTGACTCGGTCACGATATTGTCACCTTCAACCGAAGTATTACAAATCAAATATAACATTTACCATCTGAGATATCAGCGCGGTATCGTCGAGATTGTTGATCCAAAGTCATAGTAAATTCCCCCCGATCGCACTATCATACATCCGAACACATCCAAAGCGATGGCCTTGCAAGCAAGGTGACGATCACGTACAACGTACATCAGAGTCACTCTAGTCTCGCTTTCTTCCTAGGCTGTCTCGTAACACCTGTCTGATTCTCATCCTTCATCCCATGCGTCCGCTTCACATGCCTTTTCACAAGATCCTGTCTGACGAAGCTTTGACCGCAAATGTCACAGCTGTAAGGCCTGAATCCGCTGTGACTCGCCTCGTGCCTTTTGCATTCGTTTTTGCGCAAGAACCGCAGCGGACTACGAACAAGTATTCAGTTGACACTCAAGGTCAGCCAGTCTGGAATTAACAAACCACACAGAGCAAGCAAAGGGTCGCTGCCCAATGTGAGCTCCAACATGGACCAGAATATGGTCCCTACGCTTGTTCCGTTGATCGCACCCGACGACATAACATCGAAAATCGTTCAGGAGCTCCCCGCGGTCTGAAAGTTTTCCGGCAAAATGAGACAGCCATGCTCGATCGATATCTCGTTCGGGGTATTTAGTTCTGAAACGTTCTGCTCTGGATATGAGTTCGCCTAGTTCGATACCAAGATGCGCGTTAAATACGGGGGATGGGTGAGTGGTGTTCGAACACTCAAAATTACACGGAGCGGTTAAAGGTTGGGGTCGGCTATCGGGGACATGGGGTGGTTCGAGTTTGATGGAAGTAGAAGATCTTGGCGCTGCTAGCTGCGATGGCGAAAAACTTTGCGCGGATGGTGAGTTTACAGAGGGCCACGGTGGAAACGAGAAATCTGGAGGGGGTTGGACCAAAATTGACATGATGTCCTGGATGACGCGCGGGGATGGACTTTGTTCAGGCCTCGAGTCCGTCGCAGAAAGAATATTATTAATGTCATAGTTTTTGGGGGTCAGAGAGACAGGCTCTCCACAAGGAACGGCAATGTCACGGAGTGATGTACTGCAGATAGTATCCAAGGGGTTGACGCCGGTATGTGGGAGGTCCCGTCGTCGAAATCTATCGTACATATTAACGTCAGGGATTAGTCCAATAATGTCGCCCGCCGCGGGATCGATGTCATTGTCGAGACCAAGCACACGGCCCGTACGCTCGTCGCAGAGGGAAGGGACGAAATTCGAAGTAAACTGAACTATACAACGGTTTTCCTTTGACTGAAAACTTTCATAGGGAAGGGTCGGTGCGGGAAAACCGTCCGGTGGAATTTCAGGGCCGCGGGACCCGGCGGGCAAGGAGAGCAGACCTTGATCGCCGTCGACTTGCATTCGCCACGCAGAGTCTTGTTGAGCAAACGGTTGACCATGAAGGTTTTCGGATTGTTCCCGGAGATAAGTGATGCCTAACCCGGTGAGAGCGGGGGAAGGATTGATCCAAGCGTTGGACTGAAAGTCATCGAGGGGCGTATTCGCGATAGACCTGAGTGGGGAAAGGAGGGTAGGGGTAGTAGTATTAGATGGTCGCAGCGCCAGCGTTGCGTGGATAGAACGAGGGGCTGAATAGCTGTGTGTAGGACTACGGTGGTGTATCATAGTATGGATTAGTAGAATGTAGGTATCATATCATGTTTCTCTCAGCCCGAGCACTTGTTTATACAGGTTGTTTGTCCTTGTTGTCCAATGCCATTAACTAGTTACCTCTTTTGGAAATATCTCCGGCGATATGTTTTTTGTTCGAGCGCGGACAAGGCCAGCTGGTTTGCTGCTCCTTTCTGGTGTATCCGCAGCTGTCACTACTTATTA